>SGJC01001512.1:0-14945 GCA_009887335.1 Henneguya salminicola
TTCTATTCTATTCTATATTATATTATTTTTTTCAAAAACCCATCTTAAAAAATATTACTTAAAAAACATGTTTTTTTATATGTAAAGTACAATTTTTTTTTATAAATCAGCCTAAACAATTGGTATGCACGAATAAACTTTAAAATATAGAATAAAAATTACTTTCATCATTACAAAATAATGTTTGAAGCCATAAATATTGAAATTTTTCTTGCACAAATAAAAATTACAGACATTTTCTTATCTTTTTATTCATGAAGAAAAAATAAACATGACAGAAAATAGTCAACAAATTTTGTAACTTACGACTTCAAAACCAATATATAAATTCGTCTTAATAAACGAAATCGACCAAATGAACAGACGGTTTACAGACAAATTTTCAAAATGTGAGTATTGAATTTAGTTAAAAAAAAATAATTTTTATACAAGATCAAAAGCTGTATAATATTAAAAATGAAGGCTAAAGAATTCCATTTATTATTAAAATAGTAAAAATTGTAAATTTGAACTCTCACGAGTTTGAAATGTATCAAGATAAACAAGAGAGACTGTTTTAAAAGGCAGATGACCTCAAATAATTTTTGAATTTAAAGAAAAATAATAGGATAGAATGTCGAGATTAATAACTTTAAAAAAAATTGAAAAAGAAGTTTTAACTTTTTTTATCGTTTGATGATAAAAAAATGACATAAAGAGTTCGCGATAAATACAATATTACCACAATAAAACTAGATTGATTCGCATATTAAAACTTTCCACAATATTTTCATAACCTTATTTAGGGTAACGGAAAAAAAATATTGACAATAATCTTGAGCAATACTTCCAATATACGAAGATTTTCAATGAATTATTGTAGCGCTATGAAACAAAAAATTTATATATATTAATATTGGTGAGAATGATTTTATCCTTTCGTCATGTAAAGCTATTTCAGCTCTGTAGTTAATACACATATTTCTGTCAATATATTTTCAAATTAATTTTTATTACTTGCTGCCTTGAATGATTAATCAATCCCCGACTTTATTTTTATCATGTATTATAATAAGAATTATCCTTATTCTCTTATTTGAACTTTTATTGCCTAAAACATAATTCAGTAAGCTATCAACAATCTGCTCATTTATTTTAAATTCCATTCCAAAATTATGTGGTTAAGGTGGTGAAAGAAAAAACAAATATAAGCATAAATCGTCATAAAATGTTGTAAAGTATGAGCGAGAAATTGATGTTATCATTATGAAATAACTTAAGGTGTGATTAATGATAATTTACGCCAGGAAGGGCAGTTGTATGAAATGCGGTTTTAATTATAAAAAACGTAATTTAATAATAATAAAAATACTAAATTAAACTATAAAAATGTTTTCATCGCTTATTTTATCCCCGTGATCTTTAATTTTGCAGAACCAAACAAAGGGCAGTAATGGCGATAAAATATGAAAGTATATTTAGTTGGAATTCTTAATTTTGTAATATATATTGGCTAATTATAAAAATAAATCAAGACCATAACCGATTTTAAATTGTTCATTTGTTTTGTAATAGGGATTGGGACTTATTTTTGTTAAGCATTGGTGATGGGGTTGAGGTTCTGAGGCTAAACGCTCAATATGACTATATAGTGTAATATTTATTGATTCTTTATATCTAATAAGGTAGAATATATATGTATGGGGTTTCTGTAAATCTCAATGATCTCTAATAATATTTATTATTTATAGGCGGAAAATTATGTATGAATTATAACTTTATTTTCTTCCTCTTTATTAAGTTTATTTGGGATATATACATACGTTTTTTTCAAGTTGATAAATTAAAAATATAATTTTACCTTTAATAAATAATTTTATTTCGATTTAGAATAATATTTTGAAGGGTGGGCGAATCATGATAAAGCATATGATCTTTTTGCAGCACTTGAAACTTGAAAAGCATAGATGGGAGAGTAAAAGATCAACTTGTCAATTTATAAGGGAAAGAATGTATGAACATGAATCGTTGTTGCCGATTCGTATTGAGCAAGGTTTATAAGTCAAAATTGTTGATAGGACTCTTGTAATGGCTATAATTTATATCAACAACAAAACATGCGAAATGTTGAATATAGTCTGCTATGCCTAGATGTTGGACAGATACAAGACGGTAAATGCAAGGATGACTGTAGTACTGTAGAAATACGTGTGTTCCAGTACCTAAAAACGCTCATTAAAAAAATGAAAATTTGTAAGGGCATTTTAGCGCAGTCGGTAATACTGTTTTCCATGAGATAAACAAAGTTTGGCCAATGCCATCTACGTCCAAAATTTGATGGCATACTTAACGTAATATATAGTAATGCAGTTTATATGATGATGAACCATTTTTTTTCATGAGAATTAAATTGTTTATACTAAAATAGAGGTAATATTTGTGAAGGACGGGGACTCTTTTAGTCAGAACTTTTCGTATTTCTTAGCTTCGTTTTTTTATTATATTTAATATTAAAATATTTTGGCACGGCTTAATCGTTAATTAATCAATGCGATTATTTATTAACTTCTTAAAAGCATTAGAAAAAAACATTTAAAATCTGTTTGAAGGTTTTGAATGCAAAAATTTGCAGCAGAAATATCAAATAATAGAACGCAGCTAAATTAAACATAAAATCTAGTCTGGCCTTTATTTGCTAAAAATTTTAAATCAGTTAAGATAAATCTATTACAAATTAACTTAATACGTATTTTGAATGAAAATAAAAGAATCCAAAATAATAAGTCATTTTTTTTCATAATTCCTTAAACGTATATTGTATCACTGTTAAATTATTTCTGGTTAATAATTTTTTTATAAAAGAACAATTTTATTTATAAATTGACATTAATGCTCAAGATTAGAAGTAGTTACAAAAAAACTTATAACAAGTAGTGCACCACTCTATAAGTATGATGTTGAAGTTATCTTTATTAACTTCGATCCTCACTATACAATTTTTGATCCATACTAATCGTATTTTACTCGCAGAAGACTACTATCAAATAAAAGACAAAAAGCTGCGCCTGAGAGAAACCATAATGTGTTTAACACATCAATAACAACGAAAATATATAAAATACTTAATAAATGCAGGTTGAGATCATTGACGCTAATGTCCTCACCTGGCGACTGAGTCTCAACGATAAATGTATTAGAAATCTATTAAAATATTACTTTTTTTTACTTCATATTATTCAACTAATTTTTGTCTGTTATAATAGATTTTACAAACCCTTTACACGAGCTATTACGGCAGTTAATACGAGTTTTATAGGTTTTGTTCGAACTACATCAATATAATGGTCAAATAAAAAATCTTTTGCGCACTTGATATTTCTATTACTAAAATAAATAGCAATTTATATTTATTCAGCAACAAAATAGCAATAAGTAATATTTTATTTTAAAAAACCTCATTCAAAATCACAGAGAAGTGTTATAATTAAATATATTCATATTAAAATTATATATCGTTTAAAAAATATTAATTGTAACTGATTTTTTTAAAGAAAGTAGAGCTTATCCAGGATAACAAAAGGTTAAAATTGAATATAAGGTGTTAAAAAGGCTTTAACCCAACATAATTTTATTCATATATTTAAGGGTTAAAAAAAAATATAATGCTATCATTAACTTGATTCGAATTCTTTAAAACTACAGTCAATTATTTCAAACAATTTCTTGAATAAACAAACAATACTATGAATTTAAAATATTTCCTAATCATATATTTATTATTATTTGTACAATTATTTATATTGTTAAATTAAAATAGAACTAAACTCTATCCTCCTATGTCCTATCCCTTGCGGTTTTATGATCTGAAAATTACTATCACAAAAGGAGGAGAGAAAATTACTTAAATTGACAATTTTGAGATTAAAGTAAATTTTATTATTCTTTTAACTTTTAACCATTTATTAAGCCTCATCAATTAATCATGTTTAATATCTTTTCAAGGGATTGCAGGGGCATATTTATAGTAGGCCTGTGCTCGAGCGTGAGAGTGGTTAGGCCGACGTCCGATAGATGGATTCCATCTCTAATATATTTAATTATTCTCTTTTAATAAAATATATAAATAAAAGGAATCTTATATAAAAAAGAATGAATTGACTCTTGTTATTTGATGTCCTATTTTAGGACGTCCCTGGGATTCATAGAGTTAGGAAAATAAAACTGCACTTTTAAAAATTTAAATTGCTACGACGGACATAAGAAAGGTTAGTTATGATTTCTTTTTTATTAGTTATCGTGATATACGTAAAAAGCACATATTCTCCACATGTGGACCATGAGAAATAACCCCGTAGAACGTCTATAAATATAATCCCAAATTTCCTTTAAAACATTATTTTTTCTTCAGTTGTGTTTGTTGCAACAAAAATTGTTTATTAATACTAATACCAGAATTTTTTATTACACGCGTTTAAGAATTTTTATCAATTTTCCTGAAAAATAAAACTGGCCAGGGAAGTATTAATAACAATTTGGGTAACATAAACTATTTTTAAAGAGAATTGGAATTTGGATAAACACCTCAATATCTATTTTAAAATTACTTTACAAAACTTGATTGATTCAAAAAGAGAACGTATTGGAGTCGAAAGATTTAAACGAAAAAGTTACGATTAGAATCATCATTTATTTGTGGTTGTAGATGGTAAAAAAGTTTCATACGTTAAATATACTGCCAATAGTACATCTTTAAAATTTTTATAAAAAGATAAAACTAGATGTTTAATAAGGCATCATCTGAGTTTCTCAGAGAAAAAATAAACCCCTGCAAAAAAAAACACACACAGCTTAAAGCAAGCAAGGTTTTTCGCGAGCAGTAGCGCATACAAAGTTCCTAGCTTGGTAAAATCCCAGTTCACTGAAAAAATCTTTTTAATATGAGCAAAAATATAAGGCTATCCACCTAGTTTGGCAGAGAGTCAGAAGTATAAGAATATAGCTTAACAATTATATTGAATAGACGTTCCATACGACAACATTTGCATTTGTAAAATTTTTCATCGCTGCGTTCCCTAGTTTCACGCCATTTAAATGTTGATATGATTGATGTTAAAACTGCCCTTTATGGAAAGGTTAAAATCAATAACGAATATTGAAATGACAGCAGATGGATGGGCTCACATTTTATAATCCACAATATAAAATAACCATTGTGCATTTCATTGACAGGACGTAGAAAATACATTTGCATATTTTAAGAACACGATTAGCCCATGAAAATATATCTCGGAATACATGAAAAGTGTTGTAAGCCCAATTTTACATAAGTTTGGAATAAAAACGAAGAAGAAAACGTATTTTTTACAGACGATGCAACAAATATTGAGGCAGCGTTTCGTGAAGAGATTTGAATTGAGTGCGCATGACATAATTTAAAGCTTGTTCTTTCATATTAACTGTAACTATTATTTTTTAAAAATTAAGATCCAGATTTACCTGTCGAGTTTGTTATCTTATCGACACATGCAAAGACTGGGTTACATTGTCAAAAAGAACAAATATAAAAGAAAAAAATAAAACAACATTAAAGCAATAATGTATTTAGTCGTTAGAATCAGTGTTTTCATGATGTTACAGTCTGTCAGTCAACACAAACAACAAACTGAGAGCTTTGGCTAATTCTCGACAGATAAATAGATATTTTTCGCTCTAATTATCAGAATTGCTCGGGAATCTGTTGGAGAAAGTAATAACCCACGCTACAGTACAGTTTGACATTTCAACTAAATTTATTTCAGCTAATAAGTGCCCTGCACTCCATCTTGTTGTTTCAATTCAATTTAAACTCCCCCACTTTCTTAATTTATTTGAATGCTGACCGGAAAGCGATTGCTCGATTTAAGCAACAGCTCTCCGTACAGGTTGAAAAATACTTTGCTATTTCACATTTTTTTATAAGGATGCGAATTTATTAGATCCGCTCCGAGATTGAAAAATTAGAATGTGAGTCTTTCTCAGTTATTGAAATCTGCATACCTCAAAATTTCGCAAAAAGTGATTGAAAATTTAGAAACCTTGTTAATTAATAACATATTAGAACCACTGCCAAAACGCCAATCGTTAAACACTAGAATTGTATTTAGGATGATATTTCCCACGATTTTTTTCGCATCAATACAAGCCCAACCGGCTCGAAAGAGGAACTGAAATCATATCTTGATGCTCCCGCTGAAGTTGTCGAAAATGCTTTGAAATATGGGAAAAAAACTTCATGACATGTCGAACATGCGAAAGTTGCTCTTATATTGCTGTGCCTTTCTCAAAATGTCATAAAGATTAAAAATGGTTTCCCTTAGTAACCGAACATTGAAAGAGAGAAGATGTATACATTATCATGATATTGATAATGAATTACTTTCTTTGCACCAACTATAAGAATGCTATTCTAATTTTACTAACATATTCTGCAAGTTTATCTGATAAAATATTTTTAGTTCAAAAGAACGATAACGAGAGGAGGGGGGGGGGGGTACGGGATAAAATTTACTTAGCACTCATTAAATTTAAACAACAGTAATCTTCGACAATAACTTCGCATTTTGTTATTAACTTAGATATATGGGATATTAGCGAGGATGTATTATTTCTGCTTATCACTATTAATTCTCTCAACATAACAATCTTTACTTTTTAATTATTTTCTATGAACTATACGATTCTAAAATTTTAATATTATTATTTAGTTCCTCTTTAGATTTTGATGATTCGACATCAACAATGGTATTAATCTAAACGCTAAGACATAAGCCTAATTTAAATAAATAAAAAATCTAAAATGTTAGCTGAAATTTTTTTGTGCGCACCTGTGAAATGAATAAAACAGCTTAAAAATAAAATTTATTTTCCAATATAAAAGTTAATGAATTTTGGAATATTACCACCCTCACATAATTAGAGAGCGTATGATAACTATTTCAATAGAAATCAGCTTTAAATAAATAGAAAAATTTAACTGCAAATAAGGATATTAAAATCGATTTGATAAAATATTTCCATAATTTATTTTGATTAATTAAAAGCGGTTTTAATTTTGTATTGACGACGAAAATTTTTTTTCAGTTTAATATGTATATGCGAATAGGCATTGTATTTATGATTTTTTATTAATAATTCTTGTCAGAAATTTTCTATTTTCTTTTAGAGAAATTCTTGATATTTTTTCTTTTCTGAAACCAAACTAATCGAGTTTTATTATTTTTTCCATCGTTTCGAAAACTTTTTAGCTTCTCTGAGTAATATTTTAATTCCTTTTTAATAACCGGGACAAAAAAAGCTAGGTTATAGTTTGCATCCATAAAGTTATTACTCAAATGACGCTTCGTACCTTTCAAGGTCATTGTTTGTTATTAACGTTTAGTCAATTCCATTTTTGTGAAGAAAATCATTTAATCGATGTATTATGGAAAGGTGTCAGAAATTCTGCTATTTTTTTTTCAATTTTGTTCACAATAAAACAAATAAACAGGGAATATCTTCAATTTTAACACAACAGTTAGTTTTTCAATATTTTTGATGATCGGGCTGGGTGCATTATAATTTTTCACTTTTTTACTAATTTTTCTTTTATCTCGTATTTTAAGGACAAATCGCATCAAAAAAGAACGCTGAAGAGAATTTGTGTTTTACTGGAATTATGAAACAAATTTCAAAATCAACTGCCATATTTCGAGTTCACCCGTCGATATTCTAATACAAATATTAATTAATATAGTGGGCTAAAGTAAAGATGTTGATTTTTTCCACCTAAGAGTGTGTAGACACACGGAACGCACTCAGTTGTTGAAGATCATGAATCATAACAATTAAACATTGGGAAAAGCATGAGGAACATTACGAAAAGTTGCATCGATTAAAATATGGCTGTTGTATCTCCTCAGCGATAAACAATTGTCTCTTGCAAAAATAATTCTTTTCGTGATATCGATAGATCGTCGTTTTCAATCATCTAATTATAAATAGTTTGCGCAATTTTAGAATTGAACAGTGTCAGTAACGTTCTATCGAATAGCGAAATGAAGGCCTTCATAAATATTTTGGCTTTATATGAGTTTAATTCCATTATTCTTCTTTTATAAAATTTTCCATGAACTTTTTCAGTGAGATATTTTTATCTGCTATATTTGATTTTGTTTGATCGTAGCAACAATTAGGATTTTCTCTAACTTTTATGCTATTACAATTTTATAAAAGACTGGCCATGCATTTTTTTATTTTTATACTTACTATACCGGTAGTAAATTACACCTGACCGCTCAGTTATGTTGATAATTCAACCTGTTAAAAAGGAAGGCTTTTCTTTCTTGTCCGCATTGTTCTCAATATAATTCTCCTTTTTTTATTTACGCAGTGGTAATAAATTTTTAAAATATGTTCTCGCTGCGCCCTTTTACAAATAAAATATTTATAATGTTTACAATTAAGGTCTAAATTCGGTCATTATCAGAAAATGAATCTAAGATTGGGTAAAAATCAAAATTAGAACATTTTTAGGGTATTCGTGTTTAATAACGAACTATTATACAGTTCTAGGCAGGAAACAGAACAGTAATTGCTGATCGCCTGCTGATGTCCTTCTGTCTCATAATAGTACAAATGAACAACGTAAAAGATTAACTAGAAAGAATGGGATAATTGAGTCTTGAATAAAAATACCGAATCACTCTTAAAAGGACAGATTTAGTAAAGATCGAGATAGGGTAATCGCTGGGTGTTTTTGTATCTTTAATGTTCGAATTTCGCATTTAATCCTATGTCATCTTACCCCACAATATACTATCAACGAATTCTATTATATTTTTCTATTCTTAATATATAATATTTAAATAATTCATAAATTGTCAAATATTTTTTTTTCGTGTATTTTTCAAATCTCATAAAAGAAAAGAAAAATTTTTTTACTGGATTTTTTAACTATAGCCCTTGATTATATTCGTAATAAATATGTTCAGAAAAATAAAATTGGGTAACTTTTAGGACCTTATCGGGTGAGGGCCATCCATAATATCTTTTATCGAAACGTCCATTTATCCTTTTACACAGATAGGCCGAGGAAAATAGTGAGATTTCGCGACCTATTGAAAATCAAGACACAACATAGTTAAAAGGAGTACTTCGTCAATTACAAAAAGATATACCGTATTTTGCATTCATTTCCCTCAATCATGACGCTCAATATTGTCCCCCATAATCTTCAATATCGTAACAATATGATTAAATTATTTTAAATAAAATTTTGTTTAGCATAATTATTTAAAAGCCTATAAGAAAATTATCCCGAAAATATACTAGTTTTTTACAAATTTGTCGAAAATATTTTTAATTAAAATGAGGCAAATTAAAACATTACGTTTCAATATTTTCCTATGTAGAGTTAGCTGAGACAGGACTCAGATTTTTTTTCTGAGTGGAGAAAATTATGGAAATGTGCTTGCTAGGTTTATTAACAAGCTGAGAGGATTATTGACAGTTATAGTTCCATTTCTTCTTACTTTTTTTTTCAACTGTGTGATTACCTCAGGGATTCAGAAATAAACTATAAACTAGTAAATATTTTACATAAAGGGGATAACCATCATAGAATTAACGTTTTTTCTAATTAAGGTGTGCTCGCCAACCCATAAAACCTTTCTAACTAATGTTAGTCATGCTTGATCAGTTTAGCCGATTGCAGATAAATAAATTGCCTCGCAATGAATAATATTTATAACTAACATCAGGCTAATAATGACCCTCTAGATGGAGTAAAAGTTGTGGTTGGAGTTTTGCCTCTTGGAGCCCAGGAAGGAGTCCTCATGATATGTAGAGGAAATTGGAACTCATAAAAAAAATTTAATTCGAATAGTAAACGTTATAGAATTATACCAACTGGTGTAAGCGTTTATTATAATTTTTACGTGGTTATTTTTCATTTATGCTGATATAGAACGTGCCATTTGAATGTAGAATTCAATCGTTTTTGCCACCTCCAAACTGGTTTAAGATTTGCATTAAGTTCAATTATTTTGTGATGCAAATATTTGATGTTTTAGCATTATCGTTTATCATTTGATGATTCTCTGCAAAATATTAGGTGTAAGAAATATATTCTTAGCTCCGCCCCCTTCTACGATTTGTTCACAAAATACTGAACGGTCGTTCATGGCATTTTAAATGGGTTTGGGGCGCTTCTAATGCTATCCCCTTGATCAAAAACGACTCAAGTGATAAGCTTTCTGATTTGATCTGAAGCTGACCTTCTTTGTTATTTAAAAATTCTTAAGAAAGTCGCAATGAATCGGAATAAAAGTAAAAATTGAGCAATTAAATTTTATAAGGAATACTATATTTTCAAAAAGAAAGAATTCAGGCATGCTTTTAAATGTGATAAACAAAATTGTTTTTAAAAACATGTATTTTCATTATGACGATATTGAAAATCCCAGCGACAAAAATTAACGCAAACTCCACCATAACTTTATCATTCGTGCAAAATTTTGGGCGACCCGGCGACGGTCCGTGTAACTGGGGTTAAAAAACCCTTGCTTACAATATTTTAGCGATAAAAAAAATGCTCTAAAAGAGTATAAAACGACAAGAATAAAATATATAACGATGATAATAAGTTCAATATAACAAAAAATAAAATTTTATTCACTGGCAAGTCGAATTGAATGAAAATATTGAAGATTTTGCCCATATATTTGAATTTCTGGATGCTTCCCTGCAACTAAGAAACACTTTATATTTTCTAATAAAACAATACATCTTCATATTCCCCAAGCTCAATTTGATGAATACTTTCAATTGTAGGAATGGTGGTAGTAGCACTACCTAACGCATTGCCGATAGGAGAGAATTGTGCCAACACAAAATTCGATGATCCAATAATAATCTTTGATTTACAATGATCGGCAAACCTTATCTTTACATAGGGAAATTGTTTGAGGTCTACTATTTTGTGGCAACTCAAAAACAGCAATTTTCGTACGCGTACCAAGATGCCACATCGAAACCGGAGGTCCTCCCCCACACAAAACACACCCATAATCATCAACAGCCATGCAACTGATAAACTTTTCACATGTCTCAGACTCCTAAAATCATTTCCTTAAGTTTTATACAATATTTGCTGGTATAATCTCAACAACAGGTTCACTAGGCGTGCGTAAATCTTATAAAATATAAGCGCATAATACCCCATAATGACACAACCCCTTGAACCCCTCCTGTTATAAATGTATTATCTGAATGTTTTTTTACGCAATAGAGGCCTCCTTCGTTTTGAGAAACTTTTGTAGACTAAAATAAAAACATTATTGTACGATTGGTTGAGTTGTAACCGTATCAAACCCCTCTATTCCATTCGACGTGGCGGCCATTATAAAATTCTACAAATTTCTAATATAAAGGTACGCCTATTATCTCCATGTCATTAACATATGGCTGTGGCGCTGTTTTTTTGAATATTTTGCTAAGTTTATACTCCCCCACAAGATTCTTAATTTTAGTCTTACAACAAAATACTTCCTGGTTGTTTATAATACTCCATCGTCTGATAGAGATTTTTGAGCCACTATAAATATATATTAAATTATTACCTTAGAATATTATCGCCGTGTATGAGAGTCGAATATACTGAATTATCATGGGCTAAATAATTATACAATTTGGGTGAACCGGAAAAACTTCTTATAAATTGATATTTATCTAAACTTCGATAAATAATATTCTATTACGAAAAAAGATATAAAAATCCAAATAGATCAGATGTTATTAAGATATTTTTGTTTGGAAGAGTAGAAATAGATGTCACGTGAGAATATGCCTCTATTAGCGAATTTTGAAAACGATGCAAACATGTTTTGGAAGATTTATCATACCCAAAACTAGCACCGAACATCTTCTGAAAGTCGGCTATAATCGAATCATGTCGGATTTATTGGAAAATATTACACATTGCAGCCGTTTTTTTATAAAACAGGCAAACACTTAATTTCATAAGAGCACACACATGAATCATAGTTTAACTGGTATAGCTGATGTTGTCTGCACATTTATTTTCGCACGCGCATGCGTTAATATTTGCACAAAATTTAGGCTTTTTTAATTTACTTTTATAAATAATATAATTGTAGAATACACATAAAATTGTTAATCCATTATATTTCAATATTTTTTTAAAACCCCAACATGTTTAAACCACTTTTTAACTATGATGCTCAACAACTAAGTTTCAATTTTTATTTTGTCAGTTGATACCAACCGAATTCCATGCGGTTGAATTGTGTATAAACTCAGAATTATTAAATTCTTGAACACGCCGAAAATTTGAAATTACCTGTAATAGACATATCAATCAGCAACCAACAACAAATCTAATTTTAGAGCTAATATAATTTACTTCTATAATATTTGATAAACTTTCAAATTTTTTAATATTCATAGATGGCTTTTTTGATACTGTTACTATCAAAAGTGTTTCTACGCCCGTCGTTATATCTATCACACTCAGGGGTTTTTATTATTGCAGCAACTGCAAGTCAAAACGGAATCTATCAAAATCGACCTGGCTCCGACATTCAAAATATATTCCGTGCGAACATATTATATGTAAGAAAATGAACTCTTTTTAAAGCACCTTTTAAACTCTGACACAGGAAAGAGAAATAATAGATTATTGCCATTTTATCCGACAATATACTCGTCTTTTAGATAATATCAGAGATATAATGGCGGAGCCTCTTTCTACACTTGACAATAAAATTAAAGGATAAGATATTGGTTGGGGGGGGTTAGAAAGACGAAGTCTTCTCGGTGAACGAATATATTACGTGGGTAGAAGATTGGGGTTGGGGTTATATTTTTTCGAACTTGAACGTGAAAATCTAGAATTTAATGCTAATTGTTTTGGCTTTAATGAAAAAAAAAATGTGATAACTGTTACTGTATTACAGAATTTCCAGCTTAACTCGATTATAATATAAATCATGAAACTTGCGTATGATCTACTTGAGGTTTTCAAAAAAAACTGTAAGATCTACAAAAAAGATCCTTATGTTAAGCCCCTTCGAATGGTGGAATATATAAAAAAAGATAATACTGTTATAATCTTTTAAATAGAATTGTATTTGATCTAAAAAACTATCACGTACTATCTATTTTTTGTAATACCAAATAAATAAAAATTTTTTAATTCTATAGCATTTATCCTTACAAGTTAATATTATTTTTCAACTACACATTAGAAAATAAACGAGTTGAAAGCCCATTAATAATATTCAATTAAAAATACGTTGAACTTATTGGCAAAATATAAAATTTTACTTGTAAGGATGTATTTAAAAAACGTTGGTAAGATTATAATAATTTTTCTGTCTTTATGCGCATCCTGTCATTTCCCCTAAAATAATTCCACAAATTGGCAATTACAACTAAAAATTGGGGATCTGGATTTTTAATTCAGAAATTCTGCAATTAAATTTTTAATAAATTAACAATCATTAAGAAATTTTGTTTTAATTTTTAATCAATTTGATAAAATATAACGATTTTTAATATTGAATGCAATCTTTCAATTTCCAAACATATTAAAATATATGAGGTTTAATATTTAATTGCAATTGTTCAAAGAAATTAAATTAAAATTTCAGGTTCATATGTCGTTACAATTTCTCGGAGCCGCTGATTAATATCGTTAGAAATTTTTCCCTGGGGTAAAGGTGCTCGTCGATTTAAGATTTTTTCGACCACAATTGGTTGATAGTTTTAATTCAATCCTATAAATTCTTTAAATTAAAATTGAGAAAGAGGACTACAATATCGATTTCCGCAAAATCGTTATGTTACCCTTTCAAGGAATTATTAGTACACGCTATACCATTTAATGGCGCGTCATTAACATTCCAAACCCCATAGAAAAAGGTTGTGGGATTTTTATTATTTTCTTGGCTTTTGAACATCCAATATAAATATCTACGAAATAATTAAACAATATTTAGAATTGTTCTTGGCATTGCTTAATATATTCAGTGGATCGTAGCCTAAAAACACCCTAAAAACCAATCATTTGATGAAAAAAAAGGAACTGCCAGAATCAAATTTTACTTGAAATTTAAATTCGCTATTTCTTCGATACAATAACAGAATATAAAATTATTTTAGTTTGATTAATTTGCGGAATCAATTGACGTAATCGGATAAACTAAGAAATATATGCTTCACGGTTTTTATTTGTGCACGATGCGTAAAAATTCGGGAATGATAGAGAAGATTATCTAAAGTAAATGGCACAACGCTTTACAGAATAATTAAGGAGTTGTTTTAAAAGTTTCATTGCACTGCTATTACTGTTTTATTTTTATCATATCAACTTGCCCGTTTGAGGAAAATACTCTTATTCGTCTTGTTAAATGATTTATATCAAGTAATATAAATCTATTTTTAAAATTTGTTTGAGTTAGTTTTATAAGGAATAGAGATATCTGAATATCGTTGGACTTCGCGTAGAAAATTGTTGACAGTTCAGCATAAATTTTGAATTGTTCTTTTTATTTGAGATAAATTTTTAACTTATTTAACCCCCTATAGAGCAATATCAGCAGCTATTTTGGAAATAATTTATTAGGAACTCTGTAGAGTATTAGCAGCCATTTTTTTTGAGATATACATTAGAAACGCGACGAGGATGAGCATGAGTAGGCGTGCCATTTATCAATAATGTTGTTGTGTTTTCTGTAATAGAACCCCATCGGCATCCTATATTGTCATAATGAGAACATCCCCAGTATGTTTTATTATTTTTTTAAATATATTCTTCGAATTTAACTAAATCGTTTTCACGATTCTTTTTTAGGAATAGGGAGTCGTATTCCAGAATAAATTATTTAAAATTAAGTATCAATGTAAAAACTACACCATTTCAAATTTTT
>SGJC01001521.1:0-13297 GCA_009887335.1 Henneguya salminicola
TTAGCGCATGCTCATAAAAAATAGAGGTAGGGTGGTATCCAATTGCATCATTCAGCCTTTATTTTAATTAAATATCTTAAATTATACATATAAAACTATTTTAGTGGTTAAATTAATATTATTTCAACAAAATATGTTTTTTTGGAAAATGTCGTTTTCGTGCAAATGGCGTTAAGTACTTGTCCCGTGGATTTAATTATTATGTGACATAAAAACTATCACATTATTGATCGAAATAAAAAGTTACATAAATAGTTTAATATCATTTGTATTTATATTTATCTATGAATAATTTTATTTTGGCAATCAAGCACTTACATTTAACTTGTATGTTATCAACGTGGGATAAAAATACTCAAAACAATATTTTATTAAGGATTCTCATAAAACTCGATAAAAAGTGGCAATTAAAAAACTTTAATATGAAGGCCGCTTGCCGTACGATTCTGATTGTGAAAGACTTTGAAATATTATGAAGCAGTGGAGATAGCATAATTCATGTTGCTAAGGGGGAGTATAAAAATATACAGAGAAGATCACAGTGGTGCATGCTCTCAAGTGGTAAAGCATCCATAAAGTAAAGATATTTAGTGGGTGAGTCCACTGTAATTTCACCTATGCCTTAAATTTTGGAAATATAACTAATTTAGCCTAAGCTTCAACGTTATTGCACAATAGAAAGCTAATACGCGGTATGAAATCTCCTCTACATATTCAAAGGGAGAGCGCTAGGTCAGAAAGTTGAAACCTTTCAGCTTTACTATATGCTTTATCGAGATTTAAAGTTTTCTCAAGGCTTTTTTTTAAACCCTCATCAAACCAAATAGCTCAATCTAACCGAACCCATCTATACTGGTGTTTCGAAGTACCTGCGATACTCCGTATTCAAAGGAGGATATTTTGATTATTTATGAGACTCTAGTGCTAAATGAGAAACGCCTA
The DNA here is from genome assembly GCA_009887335.1 of Henneguya salminicola. Taxonomy (NCBI): domain Eukaryota; kingdom Metazoa; phylum Cnidaria; class Myxozoa; order Bivalvulida; family Myxobolidae; genus Henneguya; species Henneguya salminicola. The sequence continues at coordinate 943 of SGJC01001521.1, forward strand.
CCGTTTTGTTTATTTCGAGCCGATAAATCTCTTTCTGAATAACACATTTGAAGATATGTTTGGAATATTATTTTGACTAAACACAGAAGTCGGATTTTTTATATCCAGAATTAAAAAAAATACTATGGTCGAAAAAAACACATTGGTCTGGGTTTTCCGTGCAGGTATATCTCTCCAATATCGCGTTGTAAATGATACTGACGACTATTTTCTTTTTGTATTTGTCCATTTTAGTTGTTTTTTATTGAGACCCAGGATAGAATTAATCCATTCGTCTCAGTCGGGATACAATAGGTCTTAATTGTTCAGCCATATCTTTGAAGGCTACAATTAGGGAGTATTCCTTAAGTTTAAAGTTGAATTACGTCCAATGAGAGATCGTGAAGGTTCAGCTGGAAGAGGAAAGTAAGATTTTACATATCACATGCAGCATAGATTCACAAAGGGTGGATAGCCAGAAAAATAAAAAAATATAATGAGATCTTTTTATTTGCTCTTCATCCACTATTCGCGTGGGTCGTGGCAATAAGGATTTGATAATCCCTGACATTGAGAATAAAAACATTGATAAATTTTACAAATAACAAAAATAAATAACCATAAATATTTTAATAGAAGGATGAAAATTTTATTATTATGGTTAATTTAAGACGAAAATGCGCTTTCCTTTTCAACAAGCAATTCTTCAATTGATATTTTGATGTTAGAAGCAGCTTCTGGGGAAAGTTTAAGATCCTTAACGATTTCATATTTAAATTCGCCTAAACATTTAACGGGCATTCCAAAAATAAGCCCATTTGGGATACCATATGAACCATCTGAATATACACCCATGGAAACAAAATTATCCTTTTGTAAAAAAAAAGGCAGTTACCTCTGTTCCCAAGAACCAATCTCTCAAATGATCACATGTAGCTTTGGCGGCTGAAAGTGCGCTTGAGGCGTCTAATAAATCTATAAGATCCTGACCTCTAGATCGAACATTCTTGAAATATTATGTAAAATTTTACTTGAACCATTTCTTCAATCCAGTTATTTGCATTTTGTTTCAACCTAAACGATGCAATATTTTCAATTCTAGCAAATTCAACGCATGGGTATTGGGTATTTGAATGATTTCCCCATACAATAACATTATAAATATCTTCAGGTGGAACAAACAGATTTTTTGCCATTTGTGATATTGTTCGATTATGATCTAATCTCATAAGACAGGTGATGTTTTCTTTTGGGATTTTTTTAATACTTTCCACCAATATTAATGCATTGCTGTTTGCAGGATTACCGACGACAACGGCCTATGTCTTATTTTTACTTTAAATACTTTAACGGTTTTTTTCGAAAATCTATCAAGATATTCACCCTGAGTTTTGAATATTTTTTTGTTAGCTTCCTGTAATTCTACTCTTTGCATGCCCTTTTTACGAGGGAAAGACCCAAGAAAAACCACAACATCTGCTCCGGTGAAAGCTTCTTCAGGATTGGTTGTAACATAAATTGATTTGATAAGAGAATAATTGCAATCTTCAATCTCCATTCGGATACCCTGAAGAACTTTATTTCTATCAGGAAGATCGAAAAGAACCAGATTCACACTCTGACATAATTAAAAGGATATTTACCTGTGTTGGACCAAATGCCTGGCCTTGACCAATCATTGGTATCAATGAATATCCGATTCGTCCAGCTGAACCTGTGATCAATACATTTAATTGTGATTTTGCCATTAACACAAATAATTGTTGTTTTTGATATCACTCGGAGTACTTATAATTGCGGAAAATTATGTTTCTTTGTGTAATTAAACACCGTAACGATAAAAAACGGCGTTGATATTTAATCCTTACTGGAAACAATAGAGAAATAATATTCAGTTAAAAAAAAATTTTTTTATAAGAAAAAAAAGCATGATTGCAACTTTATATCTTATGTTGGTTGAAGAATTTGAATGAAACAAAGATTAATTATAGGCGTTAATTACATCAAATTAAATTAATTCCGCTGCTGTTACTTATTTTTCGAAGCCATTTATAAAAACGAAGAGGTACACACCTAATTTTATGGTCTCATTACATAACGTTTAACGTCTGAGCGAACCATTCACATCGCCTACTGAATTTAATTTCTTTTGGAAACTTATACTGGATATATGAATTCATTTTGAAAAGTCAAAAATTAAAGGATACGATTACCTCCCTCTAATTAGCGCAAGCGTATACACAGTATATTATTTTAATCTGTTAGATTCTTCTTGAGTTTTAAATTGTAGTGATAACTTCGTGGTCTTTATGGCTTATTTCTAATATATTTTTTCCCAAATTTGCATGCTTTTTTCTTCATTTTTTCGAATTATTGTTTGCCGGTTTAGATTCCAGAATTTTCATTGTAAAACAGCAAATGCAAAGAAGTGTCCGTTAGTAATAAACTAAAATTTTCTAACTTAATCTCCGTGTCAAATTCGAGTGATCAATTAAATATGTGTTTAACTATTAAAGCTATGATATTATTAATCAACTATTTTATAGAGCCATAGCATTGCTACTTTCACGTGAATAATTAAGAAACCACAGTTTAGACTGCTGGAATTCATCTGATATGTTAATGTACGTTAGTTTTTTTCAGTACACATAAAAATGTGATGCTAAATGAAATAAATATTAATATATTTTATTTTGCGAGTAGCCATGTTACAAAGGATACAAAAAGGTTCAATTTCCCCCATTTTCGTGTATCGCCAAAATATATACATTTGTTCTCTTAAATTAAAGGTTGTTCGAAGTATCGACGCTGTATAAATTTCATTTTAATGCATTTTCTAATTCAGTTACCCCAGATCATTTTTTCTAAGCTGAATTAAATATAACTTTGAAAAATATTAAAAATAAATTTATTGAAAAACTTAAACAGCACAAAATTCACATTACATTTTCTAATCAAGTGGCTTTAAAACAGCACACGTGCGGAAAATTTTGGCCGAAACGATTTACGAAGATTGATTCACTGGATTAATAATCACTTTCTACTTTATCATAATTTAATTATTTTAATTTTAAAATAAAAATATATTCAAAAAATGGAAATTATTATAAAATTTATGGCTGAATGATACAATAGAACCTACATTCCATTTTTTATGATCCTGCGCACATTATATTAGTATTTTTTTTCTTATAATATTTCTATTTTGTGAAATATAATCCTATTCTCAATATGTTTGTTTATAACGTTATTCTCAATTATTTTTAGAAATGTTGGCTTAGTTCGTGGCGTGATAAAAACATCAGATGCCCGCGCGTGCGTATAACAGAAAGGAGTATTCTATTTTACCTTTGATCACCACCTTATAATATATTGCCATGGTTTTATATTTTTGATGCCATACAAACATTTTTGTCCATAGCCTTGCATTTTTGTTGAAAATTCATTATTACAATTAAATTGCCATATAATAATTTAAAATAAGAATTAGTAAAATTGTTATCAAGTGTTAGCACACGACATATTTGAATTATGCACCAAGATTGTTGCTAAGAAATATTCATCCTTTAATTTTCAAAAAATGTAGAAATTAATATTTGTCTTTTTATATGTAATGAGAGCAACTATCATGTGTGTTCACGGATGCCTCAATCCCACGTGAGTCGCACACGCTTCCCAAATGAAAGGATATATAATAGGTAAGAATTGAGCTCTAACCGCCACTGCGTAGCTAATTTAATAACTTTGTTCATAACCTAAGATCATTTCGATTCACCCTTGATTAAATTATTCGTTATTATTAGTATTTTTCAACGACTCAAAATTTGCATGAAGTTTACTGATTTTAATTATCTTATTAATGATAGAAAATAATTTTTCCTCTTTTGATTTGGACAAACAATGGGACTTAATTAGAGACGCATGCGCGAACTACATGTTTATGTCGAGTGAACCATAGAAGCATTTTCAACCACTAAACAATTGAGTCATACATTTAAAAAGAATGCGTGAATTGTCTTATGTTGTTTAGTCAAAATCGATGTGTGCCAAACTAGAAAACATCTAAAAATTCAGAGCTATTAATTATTATTTTTTTCGTAATTGAAAATATATCAAGGATAAATTATATTTTAGTCAAATTGCCAAAAATAATCTTAAGAAGGAATATTTAGCCGAAGTCGTCATTGATCGGCCAATTTATCGACCAATACATTTGCTCCACGACTTATCGTTTAATAGTTTTGCATCTCAACTAAAGATGCTGTTTTTATCATATATTTTTGTACTACTGCCTTGTATATAGTTAATTTTATCTAAATTCAGCCTTAAATTGCCAAACCTTAATTGAGCGAGCCAGAATTGCGATTGGAGAAGGAAAATATGCTCAAGCTTTATCATTTTATGACATCGAAATAGGTACATAATTTTATTTAATTATAGAACAAAATAATGAAAATTATCTTGCGCGCTATCTCAGGGCTTCGCTTTATGAAGTATTAGGTAAACGACCTCAAGCGATCAATGATTATTCAAAATCTTTAGAGATCAATCCAAAATTCTATAAAGTATTTTTTAGTTGAGAACAAAGGCAAAATTAAATCGCGCATTATTATTTATTCGACAAGGAGAGCTTGACAAAGCTCATACAGATATTACAGAAATATTAAATGTATTTAAAATAGGCATATTTTAGATAGGAGATTCTGAATTTTCAAAACAATGCGACACGCATGTATACGCCGTTATTTTAACGGTTAGATGCAGCAAATCTCGGAAATAAAACAAAAGATTAAAGACATGCAACAACACATTGAGAAAGCTCATTTTAATGAAGCATTTCAAATAAGTCAAAGTTTTATCAATGTAACGAGAATTTTCATGATTTAGTTAATACCCTATGATATAAATATTCGAAGTCAACGTGTTAAAATATTAGAGTCTCTTAAAAAGCAAAATGAGTTAGAAAGTGAATTTAAGTACAACAGTTCGTTATAACTCGTTAGTTTTCTGAGTCAATTAACACCTAACGATCTTGAGCTAATTTTTAAAATCGCAACTTTAAACTACGCCCAAGGAAAGATTGACGAATCTAATAAGTATTTTTTTTCTTTACAACTAATAGTCAATTAAAACGTTGTTTTAAAAGCGATCCTGAGCATGGGCAGTGTAAAAAATTGTTCAAGGTTTTTTTAATTTTGTTCATGAGAAATTACGAAATGTTAAAAAATTAACTGAAAAAATTGAGTCTAATATTGGGCAAGAGAAGTATGATCAGGTTTTATCCCTCGCTCATACCCTATTGGCAGAAGTCGAAGATTCTGATCATTTCACAACGATCGCCAAAAGCTTCTTGTGCCGCTCTAACCATAAATTGGAAAAAGACGATGAAGCACTTGGAAATTGTTCATTCGTTCTAAAACGAAATCCTGATGATATCGAAGCGAGATTTTCACGAGCAGAAATTTACACATCCAGAGAACAATTTGATGACGGTAAATTTTATCAGTTAATAATTAGCGAAATCTGATTATTCTGAAATTTTGGAAAGACAACCAAATAATCAAAAAGCCAAGGAAGGTTTGAATCGAATTGAAAAATTGCTCAAAAATAAAAACCGTGTAGATTATTACAAAATTCTGGGCGTTAAAAAGTTCCTTTTTAATTTTTTTGATTTAAGAAATGCGAAAAAGAAGGAAATTGAACGAGCTTATAGGTCATTGGTAAAAAAAACGCACCCTGATCACTGTCGAGATGAAGAGAACTGTAAAAAAGCTAATGCCGAAATTCAAAAATTGAATAAAGCCAGAACTGTTTTAACTGATCCAGAGAAGCGCAAAATATTCGATGATGGTTATGATCCACTTGATCCACACGATCAACCACATAGACAAGATTATGGGGATTCTCCATTTGGGGATGGGGGTGGGAGTTTTTTCAATTCTTTCCACACTGGAAATCCATTTGGCGGCGGCGATGGTAGTCATTTTAAATTCTTTTTTAATTAATATAGTAGTCGTAGTTTCACCAGTAATTAATTTTGATACGATTATATAAACATTAAAATCTTAATCTGAATAAAAATAAACTTGTTGTGAGATCTTATTACAGTTATTTTTGTATTTATCCAGTTTGAAAAACTGAATTTTTTGTAGCAAAATATATATTTTTCAATATACCTCCGATTGTATGTATATTTGCATAGCTTCACTTATAAAGAAATACAATATTACAAATAAAAAGCCCAACGATTTTATTTCTTTTTTCACACCACGCACGCGCACCCTATTAAGGCGCTCGATTTTTTTTATTCAAACGCCTTTAGACCGTATCCAGACGGTTGATAGAACAAGGCGTATTTATATGTAAAAAAATAAAACCATTAAAAAACTGGTTGGATCTTTCATAGAATAGTGGTCCTCTGTTAGGCATGCGCACAATTCTCTCAAACTGCTTGCTCCTTTAAAAGAATTTCATGCTATTTTCGACAATGAAAATTTTTCAATTATTTATCTGACCAAAATGAAATAGTTGCAGTATCAACTGTGTGTACTTTCTGTCAGCGAACTGTTAAACAGTATTCAAAGCAATTGAGCTGTTCTACTAAATCATGTAGAAAATATAATGCCATTTTTGTAAAAAATTTTACAATGATGGCTTCATCATTGAATGAAGTTTCGGAGACTGTTTACTATTGGCTTGCTGGGTATAAATATAGGTAGATTGAAACAGTTATGGACATTTCAAATGTGACCGTTACATCTATAGATCGAAACTTATGCAAGTTGGTGTCTGATGCCTTGGATTTTAATAATATTGCCATAGGTGGCGATGGTAATAAATGTTGAAATAGAAAGCGAAAAATTTGGCAAGGCCAAATACCAGCGGCGACTCAGAGTTGACGGTGCCTAGATACTTGGAATGGTTGTTCGTACTCCAGAAAGAAAACTTTTTCTGGCTGAAGTTCAGATAGAACTGCAGACACCAGGACTGGAATCGTCCAGGCACATGTATTAACTAATTCTATTATCCATACCGATTGCTTTCGATCTTATTCAAATCTCAATCTATTGTATGACTATTTTACTGTAAATCACTCTAAGAACTTGGTAGACCCCAACTCTGAAGTGGGTACAAATACAATAGAAAGCACCTATAATTCACTTAAATACATAATTTCTACCCGAAACCGAACTAATTTTTTAGATGAAGATGGAAATATTATGGTGCCTTTATTAAATTATTTCCTGGGAGAATTTCAAATGCGTCGCGTGCATTGCTACAATTTAAGGAAGGGATTGTCAAGCGCAAAATAGTATTGTGGCTTTTGCGAAACGTCATAAAATATAGGGTGTTTTTAATAAGTACTGAAATAATCTTTCATCGGAGAATGCTAACGAAACACAATCCTAGATCTTTTCTAGAACAATACAATTTCATCATCAGTGAAATAATTGTTTATCAACAGAAGTTAATTTGTCGATTAACAAATAAAGGCGTAAATGCAAATGTCGCAAAAGCATTCTGTTCAAATCAAAACTTATTTAGGAAATTGAAGGTCAAAATGTTTCTGTTATAAATCTTACGAAACATCTATCTCTCCAATAACAAACAAATTCAGGATGTATTTCGATTCACAAGAACGCGTCAATTGAAAACTATCCCCCGGGAAAATGCCTTCAAATTAGTTTCAATTGAGCTTCTTAGATACTCGGGATTGACGCCATCCAGTTTTTCGATTAAGATAATAAATCTAATTTTTTGTAGAGTCGTTTGGACCAAAAAGAAATCGTAAATCCTTTCAGACAAAATTAAAAAACGAAATTGACCGAACATAAAATGGGGATACACCATAAGTAATTATTCGAAAAGACAATATGTTCAAGAAGATAGCGAGGTTATAACTGCGGCACAATATTGCAATGAGACGAAAATATTCAAAAAAACACCGCAAGCAATGAGACACTTTAAAAAATGAAGGCGGTAACAGATGAACTAAAGAAGCAACTATGGCTTTTTTTTGTACTCGGACTGGATGTGTAAAACTATACTAGTCTCTTTCGAGGGGGCTTCGCAATCCCCCGTCTGCACGGATGCAGATGTTAGGTTGGTACCACGGCCGAGATTTAGTGGTAGTGGGTGGGGTGATCTCCCCCACTAACAACGCGTATATGGGACTTGGACATTTAGCCTGGTAGAATTTCATAAACAACCAGAAAGTTAATTTTAAAGTGGCGAAATCATGTTTTTCAAAGTTGAAAGGAAAAATGTCATATCAATCATTTCATTGATACAAGATAACATCGTGTGACTATCTTATGGTTGGGAAAATGGGAAGCATATAATGGAACAAGAATCGCTGCTGATGACCTACTTCATGAGACAGGGAACCGCACAGCATCTAATTGAAATCACACGTAAAATGTAGAACGTGTTTGGCAAAGTTTAAAACTGAAGCTATTATAAAATAGGAAAGGGCCTCCGGTTGGCCTGCTTCAATCACTTCTTGAATGTATTCATGTTTCGTTCGCGCCAATTAAAGACCTTATGATAAATATTAGCATAAATCTTTGTTGAGAGATCTATTAAGAAACCAATCATCTGGTAGAAAACGATGAAAGATACTAGCTTAATTTAGTTGCCGATTTTACAATTATTTCTCTGATTTAATTGCGATAAAAAATATTCGTCAAATTGTTTGATAAATATTGTTCCAACTCAATAAAGTTTTTGAATTTTAAATTTGATACATCATTAAAAATGTCCCCGTGGTCTATAGGCTGTTTGCCAACACCTTAATACAGTAGTTAAGGATCATCTTTAGAATAATAACCCCCCACCCTCCGCTTAGCGGCGCCGCTAAAAAAAATTAATGGCGATTAATTTTATTTTTACCAAAATATATGCTTCAATGAGTAATAAATTTATTTGAAAAGTATTAAAATTATTTAAATTACTTATCTGAAATTTATTATTCATTAAATGATATATAACATGTTTAAAAAATTAAAAAATATCATTTGAAATTTTTTTAACGGCCCCACCAAGCGGGGGGTTATTATTATAAATTTCAGCCGTAGTTAATTTATAAATGTAAGTTAACGATTATTTTGGGTAGTCAAATTCTTTTAATTAGAGGCCATTTTTAATTCGATCGCAAAAGTAAACGAAATCTATCGACTGGGCGGCATTATTTTGCATATGTCTTAAATTATATTATTGAGACGATTTTTACAAAAATAATTAAATTTTTATTTTATTCCTAACCCGTCTCTTCAATTTTTTTCAATTTATCGTAAGTAGAGAAAATCTAAAAAATGCACCACCAAGCCTTTAAACAAAAGCAGACATATGATTTGTTGAAATAAAATACGATAAATTAAACAAGAATTCATCAATTTTTAAAAAATTTTTGTGTCATTAATTACCCCGAAGATTAACGAACAGTAGACACAATGGCTGGCGTTATATGCTCTTCGTGTAAACAATCATTCGATGGTTCTATTCTTCTGAAAGATCATTATCGATCAGAGTGGCACAGATATAATGTACAGCTCAAGATTAGAGGAATTTCACATGTTGATTTCGATGTTTTCGAATTGAAGAATCTCACTAATAAACCGACAAGATACGAAAAAAAAATATTTGCGTGCAAAATTTGTTCGAAAAATTTTTCAACTGAAAATGCTTTGTTAAATCATGAAAAATCAAAAAAGCATATCAAAAACCAGAAGGATTTCGATATAAATGCTCGTGAATCAAAAAGAAATAAAAAGCGCAGCTGTATTGATAACATTATATCATCTAAAATGTCAAAATTATCTATCCATAGCTCATGCTCTAGTTGTGATAGTTTACGATCATCCACTTTTTGCTCGCCAGATGACTCAGATAGCTCTGATTGGATTTCCGATGAAGACTCAATCACTGACCTAACTAAAAATAACCAATTTTCGAATCATTGCTTGTTTTGCTCAAAGAAATATGATCAGTTATCTTTTTTGATTAAACACATGACACGCATGCACAGTTTTTTCATTCCAGATAATCCATATCTTTTTGATATCAACGGCCTTATCAAACATTTATATCAAAGAATTAAAGTCGAAAATGTTTGTATTTATTGCGGAGTTAAGAGTAAATTTTTTGCAAACGTTAATGATTGCCAACAACACATGCGCGAAAAAGGCCATTGCATGCTTAATGTTGAGGTATAAATATTATTTAATATTTAAGGACCTTGAAAATATATACTATATTCATTATGACTATACCTCATCGTATCCTGCAGAGATGGATGGCGACCCTACTCAAAAATCCAGCCATGCGTCTAATTTAATCGTAGACCCAGATACTTTCGATCTAATTACACCTTCCGGGAATCGAATTGGTCATCGTAGTCTCAGAGTATTTGTTATTAGTATCATTTAGGTTTATTTTAATCAATATCTTTCCGCACAAAGCGATGATACGTACCATAATTGTATTCCAATCAAATGCCACGATCAACTGCTTCCTTTGTTTTCCGCACGGACGGGTTTTTCCCATGTCGTTACAACTCGTTCTCGTAGTATTTTTCGAGATCGAGCCTCAGAAGTGAGAAAGAATAAAGCCTTTGATTTGCTAAATGGTTTAAACTCCAATAAGTTACAAAAATATTTTAGGTGTCAAAATCCTAAGTAGATAGAACTGTATAAAATTAGTGTTTAGTTGGTTACATTTAAAAATTTCATTTTGAACCATATTTACCTTAACATATCTATCTAAAGCTTTTACAGTATTTGTTCATCTAAATTATATTTCAATAATCCGTCCATCGAATGTCAAATCTCTTTCAAGCCTACTTTTTGTGGGGCCAGCCAAATATCATAGAGGCAAGCCGATTAAAAATGACCGGCATGAAAAATAATTAGCATTTGATGCGTTGGTTTTCATACAAAAGGTAGAAGTGGGCGCCAAAGCGACATGGTAGAAAATCTAAAATGTTAAGCTCTTAACAAAAGAACAGAAACGGTTTGTAGATTTAGTTTGTAACTGATTTACTTTTTTTTCCGAAAATCTTAGATCAGTTCTATACCTTTAGTATTTTACTTAAAATCTATACATGTCAATTCGATTTGTGAAGGAAACGGAGTCATGCGCTAAATGATCTAATGGAAAAATTATTATTGGAGGCTGATAAGAGTCAGACAAAAAGCAAAAATATACATGAGGTTAAGTGGAACATATTTAAAAAGTTAACCTCCAACATTAAAAAAGTACTTCATAGATTTAGTTATCATGCGTTTTCCTTATTAATTGAAAATTATTTTTTAATTTTCGTTCTCGGACTGGAGGTGTAAAACCTCACTGGTCTCTTTCAAGAACAACGTCACGGTCCTCATTTGACCACGATGCAGACACCACTGCCAGAATCAGCGGTAATGTCGAGCTCACACCCAGCCTTTTTCTTCTAGGGACGCCAAACCACACGAGCATTGGCTTGCGGGGTAATTGAAAAATATTCGTAACTTATTTAGAATGAAATGAAATAATTTTATTAGTTTTTGGTTAACAGAAAAAAAAAGGACGGTTATAGTTCTTATCCTTTTATGATTGCATTGGAAAAAAAGCTTGATTTGAGTTTCCAGCAATAATTGATATGTTTAAAGATTTTTTATTTAATATTTAATGCGTTTGATACAAAGCATCTATCGTATTGAGCTAAGTTTTACGGTCTACTGATTGATGCTATCTAGGTGGATAGGTAAGAGACATTCATTTTTCGTACCTCAGGAGTCCCTGTTTGCACGGATCATACCCCTACCTTACCACAGATGGCTTTTGTTCTCGTCCCATTGATATTATATCATACTTACACGATGCCCGTTTTGAAAAGAAAATAGAACGGGGGTAAGTCCCCTAACCCTTACTCCAATCTCGTTATTTTCTTATAGGAGTACCTGTGTAACATTTTATAGAGGAATTTTAAAAATTTTCTCTAATATTTATATATTCGTACAACAAAATGAAAATTTTTTGGTTCGCATAGCGAGTTATAACTGTATTAAAGAAGCTGTTCAAAAGTTTGGATCAAACGTAGAATAAGACTCCCCTACATTTTTATGAACATGCGCAAATGATCTTATGCTTCCAACACGCCAAGAACTAAGGCAAATTTTCTAAAAATAGATGAGAATAATGTTATAAATAAACATATTGAGAATAGAATTATATTTTACGAAATATAAATATTAAAAGAAAGAAAATACTAATATAATGTGCACATGTTCATAAAAAAGGTAGTATACACGAGCCGCATAAAACCACAACGCGCATGTACGGTTATAAAAATGGCGTCTAATTTCAAATATGATGGGTATTCTTACCGAAAAAATTC
>SGJC01001526.1:0-12407 GCA_009887335.1 Henneguya salminicola
AGAGAAATTAATGAACAGTTTAAAATAGAATTCAAATCCATTGATTTTTAATTTGTGCGCAGATGCGCGGCTTGCCCCAAGTAGTCATTTTTACCAATTCCCAAATAATTTTGATAATTTCTGCCATGTTATTTCTTATAATAAATTCTAAAATATGTATTTTTACGTTTGGGACTAATTTAATTGCAACGCCGCCGCCAACGGGCTAATTTCAAATCAAGACATTGTTTGCTGCATGTGTATGATTACGACATTATCATTAATATTTTCTCAACGCATAATTAACCTTAAGATAAAACTCCCAATGTTTAAAGATTCATAAGATTTTCAAAAAATTTGCTTTCAAATATTTAGTGTTAAAAATATTCTATATTTGAAAAACATTATCTTGTTTTTTTGGTAATATGTTTGGATGGCTTAAAACCTGAAACCGCCTAATTTATATGCGCATGCCTGATTCATGAATAAATAAATTTTCACTCTTAAATTCCCTCGAATATATTATTAATACTTGTTTTTTTCCACTTTTTTAAATAAAAAGATTTTAATTAAACGCCCTTTGCGTGCGTATTCAATATTTTAGAATGGTAAGCACGATTGAATATGGTGTATTTTAATACCACAAAAATTCTCTAAATGAATCCACAAAATATTATTGATGCTCCAAGAGCCGCTCATATAAATGTTTGGTGAGAGTTATCATTGATGAAGAACAAGTCACTGAAAAAGGCACACGCCTGTCAAAAAAAATCCTAATTTAAAAGAAAATCGAAACACCCGTACTCACTCCAGAACAATACACTCAGGAGTTTATTGAAAGTAAATCGAACATGTTACATATATATCCCAATGCGATTTATCCAGAATTACTCTCAAGTTTAAAGGAAATGTTTGAGGATATTGCATATAAATTTGCATCAAAGAGTTCAGTATATTTTAAGATCCGTGAAATTAGAAATATACTTAGTTTGGATTAGATTCCAACCTTTCGGCAACCTCCATTAAGACACAAACGAAATGATCAACCATTTCCAAGAAGATTCTGGGAAGGGGAAATACATGGAGAACATCATACTGTGATGATTTGGGCTATAAATAAATCTTTATGCATGATGCGATATAAAACACACACATACATAGATGCCACCTTCAGATCAATCCTATCCCCTTTTACGCAATCCCTGAAAATCATGGCGTATGATGTTGGAACCGAGCTGAATATCCCTTGTATTTGACATCCAAAAATGAATATTTATATTCAGTTGTTTGACATGAACTCGTTTTTTTAATGGAATTTAATTGGATGCCAAAATATATAATTTTGGATTTTGAATTGGGGATGATACGTGCAATCAACCATGAGTTTCCAGAAAGTAGAATTATTGGTTGCTATTTCCACTTCAAACCGACCATAAATAAAAAATTGCAGAAATTCAAAATTTCAAATCAGGTTGTTAAAATAGAACTGATAACGCTTGTATCAATCAATGGAATGGTTATCGTAATTAATTTTATTAAGTCTCTTACCAGAAACGACTTAAATTTAGAATAATTATGGAAATATTTTCACTCAACATGGATTAATCGGTTCAAGCCTTCGTTGTGGAATAATTGTGATATAACAACAAATGAAGATAGCATAGGAAGAACCAACAATTCAATTAGAACGATACAAAAGATGGGTGTATGATCACTTTTTAAATGCCCATGCAAATATCTGCATGATTGTGAAAGTTATCACAAACGAATTCGAATTCTATGAGCAGCATTGTCTAGAAATTAGACAAAACGCATCGAACATAAGATATAACAATAAGTTGTAGATTCCACCTCCCGTTGTTAATGAATTCGAAAATTATAAATATAAATTACAAAAATAGTTTTAATTACTTTAAATCATATAAAAATATTAAAGTCGAGTGTGAGTTCATGTTTAGGCCATTTTAGGTTTTACCCCAATTCAGGCTTTTTAGTCACCATTAGGTTTTTTTTAATAGACAAGTTTTCGTATTAACACTTTGATCGCTTCCGAATTATATCGAAACTATATTAAATAAAACTGAAAAATAATATAATTTTGCTCATGCGTACCATGTTGTATGAAAACACAAAATTTGTAATGTCAAAGTTTTTGTGTTCAAACGGCATTTTCTATTTTAACAATTATTAAAATAATACCAGAAAAAAGATTATATCTAAATTATTTCGAAAATTTAGCCTGGTAATTATTTTCTTGCCTGGATTCTGAAAAGGTTGTGCTTTTTATAGTAAATGTATTATAAAACAGTTAAGTTCTCGAGTGCTATAGCCCAATCCAATTAATAAAAAACTTGTTACGAGCAAGGCGTAGAGGCACTAATTTTAGTGTTTTTTAAATATTTTTGAATTAAAAATAAACCATTTATAAATCTCTGGAGGCCCCAGCTGTCAGATTAGACCTTTGGTTAAACGCAACAGAACCCCCCCCCACTTGCGAGCTAAAAATATGATAGGTTTAACGATTCATCTATTGATGTGCGAGTACAATCAAAAAAAGTTTCATTAAACATGGACCATTCTTCTCGGCATTGTTTTTTTGGCACATCGCCATCTTCGTTTTCGTCGATTGATTCTCGCCTTGTGGCAATTAGGCTATTCAGTTAGTTGCTGGATTACTTCTTTTTAGAGTGGATATAAAAATGTAGATTCTTCCGAGGAAAAATAACTTTTAAGGTTCTTAAGCGGAGGAAGAATCAATATATAAAGAGCATGCGTGTAAAATAATGGCGAGGGAAAATTCCGCATCAGAGATCCAGACCTTTTATTGAGATAATAGAAGGAGCGGATGATAGTGTAAGTCAAATATTTTTTAATATAATCTCTTGTATTTCGTGTTTTTTTCCTATTTTTTTTAAGCAGACCTTTTCAATTTTCTAAATGATTGAATTTCATTTTGATCAATTCACAATTTAACTGTAATTTGATGCTTTTTTACTTAACATCATCATATTTCGATTTATGCATGCTCATCTTTTACCCCTACTCCTCCAAAGATAAAGTTTTTCCGCATCAAAAAATCTCATCCCATTACAAAATTTAAAAAAACAACAACACATTAAATAATTAATCCCATCATTTGTAACTTTGTTTTGGCTCTCTTATTTTTATTTCCCTTAAAACTGTATCAATTGTATTATGTTTTTTTTTCAATAACCCCATGCCCAGAACTTTTGTAAATTATTATTGATTTATGCCAACAGTTTTATTCTAGCCCCGCCATAACCTTTTCTCCAACCCGCACAGCGCAGTTTCATTAATTTATCCAACACGTTTTTTTGTTATTAAATACATTAATATAAATTCGGCTGAATGATCCAAAAGAACCCACCCTCTCGATTTTGTCATGAACATGCGCGCATTATATTAGTATTTGGTTTCTTGTAATATTACTATTTCGTAAAATATAATATTATTTTAAATGTGTTTATTTATAACGTTATTCTCAACGAGTTTTAGAAATTTTGGCTTAATTTTTGGCTTATTGGAAGCATCAAATATTGGCGCATGCTCGTAAAATGTGGTGTTGTCGTATTTTACCTTTGATCCAAAAAATTCGACTGTTCCATATATTGGTATAATTTATTTGAACACTTTTCAACTTTAATATTTTTAATTAATCTATCATTATAACATGTTAACATTTTAATTAACAACTATTAATTGGATATTTAACAAAAGTACGTCAGTAATTTGCGAACCCCCGAATGGCGGTCTTTAGAGGCGATTTATAAATGTTTGACTTTACTATAATTTTAGTCATTATTAATCGTATTACAAGCATTGTTACAACAAAGCATAATCGTGTTGTGTCTCAATTTTTATATCTTATATTATCTAAACCATGATGTAGAAGTATAGAGATGAGAATTACCTAATATTTATGAAAATCTTTTACCAAATATGTTCAATCCTTTTTGTTTGCGTGTAAGAGGATGTCAAATTGTAAAAGCAGATATATTTTTTCATTTAAAATTTAAAGTTAAATTTTTTTATATATTATTAAATTGAATACCCCAGCATGATAATTAAAGTTACTTATTGTCGAGGCATTTCGAAGATAATCGTACTTCTATTTAATTTTTGAACATTGTATTAAAAAATACTGCTTACACTTCGCAGCACGTTCTTTTTCAAAAAAACTAAATCTCAGAATAGAAATGTGGATTTTTTTGTTTTTGGGTTATTATATCAATATTTATCGTATCATTTATTATTTTTATATTTATAACTTCAACATCTTAATAATTCTTAGCTGCGCATGTTTTTTTTAGTTCTGTCTTTTATTAATTTACTCTTATAGAATCCATCAATGAAAGTAATTTAATTATAAAATAATTTAATGAAGTTTGTCGATAAACCACCATTAGCTAAATAATGAGCTATTAAAGTCACTGGCTTATCAATAATTAGTTCTACCAAAATAAAGAAATATAATTCTCAATCTGCTTTCGCCGGAAAAAAAATGTGGGAGAAATTTTTAATAATTAACCTTATAAATATATTCAACAAGATATGCATTAAAGCTCTCTGTTTATAAATATTGATTTGTTTAAAAAATTATATTTCATTATAATGCCCATGCGCATTTATGGCAGAATGAAGACTTTCTAATATAAATAAGAAAATTTAATTTTAAATTAAGAATATTGTTTTATAAACTTAATTTTTACAGAACTCAATTAATTTAAAAAATATTTTTACGCATCAAATGGATGCAACAACTATTAAATCGTAAAGGTACGTGTTCCGACCCAACTACAGCGCTGATAACTCAACCAAAATCAATGTCGCTAAAATTAAATTTTAAAATATTTTGAAAAACTGAAAAATTTTGCAGAATTATTTATTATAAAATGGAAATAACTCATTCTTCTAAAATTTCTATCTCCACAGCAACACGATTGTTTTCATTTTAATTCGAAATTTTTATCTTTGAATTGAAAATTCCGTGTTCTCGATTTTTCATAGTTAAAATAACAATTTATAAGAGTCCTCTCATTTAAAACCAATGATTTGACTCAGACCCCTATCCTGTTGTATTTTGCTCTTGCAAAAACATCCTTTCGTCGTTTTCTTAAACTTTTCTCTTGTCTCCTTTTCTACTAGCTATTTTTTAAGATCTAATATGTAAACTTCCCTTTCAGTACAAATTAAAAACAATATTTTAACCAATTATTTATCATAGAAAAAAATCAACCATCCCTTTTCTTAAAGACCAATTTTTAAAATATTGGATTGGATCTACATTAAAGCTACTTAGTAGGAAAATTTTTCTATTCTTTGATGGGAGGGATTCTCTAAAAATGCATAAAGATACATATTCTAGAAGGTAATGCAATCAATCGTATTTTTTCAGACGATTGAGTAATTATTTCCAAATGAATGGATAATCTTTTTTCTAAAGCTAGTTATATCAGGTCAATTGTAGCTACCATTGATATAACGGTAAAACCCAAGCTATTAGACTACTGGGTGTCTCAAGCAGGTAATACAATGTTCTCAAACAAGCAGCTTATAATAGGCGTCTTAAATATAAGGATAATGGCGAGTTGCAATAATGTTTGAGAAGTCCTGAAAAGTGAATGATCTTGGTATTATACCCTTAAGGGTAGGGCACATGCAGAAACGCCAACACGGTTAATATTTACTATATACCTGAGGACTAAAAATTACTTATTTATGTAAAAGGGTCGGTCGTAAATTTCGTAACGCTTTAGACTGAGAGGGGATGCAAAAGATTTTGTTATGTAATGTTACAAGGGAAGGGAAGCTAGTTGAATATTTAGTAAAAACCTGTTAAAAGGTTGGAGTGGGAGATCAAAAATTGACATTTTTTGCGTCACGTAATTTACGGACAACCCCATACCCTAAAAATCATATAAAGTGTATTTATACCAAAATTAGTGTTCGACGCAAATTTCTGGGAATGCCCACTCCTTGGAATAACGGCACTTACAAGATTTTCTGGTTGGGTTCGATAATACAAATATAGATTAAAAAAAACGAATCAGCCAATTTACTGAAGATTAAACAGGATGATCTCTTGAAGGATTAAAGAAGTAAGAATAAGACGACTTTGCTATTTTTACGTTAGCAGCGTTGCAAACCGGGATATGTTACATAAAAATTTTAATTGAAAACACGGAAAATACAAAAAAGAACAAGAAACGATAATAGACTAAAGTGCTATTGTAATAGGAAAACGATCAAATTTTACACCATAAAACAAGAAACTGGATACACCCGCTTTTAATTCTTGAAAAAACGACGAGAAACTATCGCGAGCGATTTCCATCGTAGTTCGACGTTCCTAGATAAAAGAGGTTAATGGAGATGTTTGATGGGTGAAAAGCCCACATAGCGGCTAATTTTGGTAACTGTACCTACCTATTGTTGGCACGGAGAATCGTAAAGCTCCTTTCGAAATACACCAGTAAAGTTTTACACATCCATTCAAGGAAAAAAATGAAGAGAAACAATCATTCAGGAAGAATTATTAAGGATAATACGATCATGATAGATTGATAAAAAATAAGAATGAGTATAGCAAAGCTGGATGGGAGGGTTGTTAACGTTCAAGGAAGAGCATTCTGATCAAAAAAGAACAGTGAATATAAATAATAAAATACGAATGGATTACTTTAAGATTAGTAAGATGGGTGGAAAATATATGTAATGTAAACGGAAAGCTTTGGAAGACATGTGTGGGTATCATCGACACTCATCGTTTTCAAATCTATATCAAAAATATAGCATAAAATAAGGCAATCCTAAAAACCGAAATTCAGAACAAATGGGGATTGAGATATGTTATCGTAATATTCAGAAAACTTAATATATTGGGGAGGGGAAAAGGCAACTCAATGAGAATATGAAGGAAGTAGCTTTGTAAAATAATTTTGGTTGTTTGCTGTTGTATGATGGAAACTTAAACAACACCAGGATTTACTATCAAGAACGCTTGAAAGAGATACAGAAAGGATCACATTTTTATTTTATATATAATGATATAGCCTTCTTAAAGCTAACAGGTTGAATCGAGGTATATTGCGTAAGACTGCCTGATTATTACTAAATTTTCAACTCAATGATGTTTAAATGGCAGGTCACAACCGTTGATGTGATTTCATTAAGTTTTTCTTGAAAGGTATAAGAAAAGCTTTACAAATCCTCGTGAAAATAAAAAAATGAAAACGTTGTTATAAAACCAGTATCAATGTTAGTACTTTCTTCTATGTAATAATAACTGTTTTTCCAGCTAATTTCTAATCTATGCAAAGCCTTAATTTTTCGTTAGCATTATGATATGATTCAAAATTTTACAATTGACACATTGAATGCAAAAAAATCCATAAAAAGTTATTAAGGACTTATCGAAGTAAATAATATTTATTCTTCCCTATTTTCTCTTAATTTTACTATTTACGGAATTCTTGAATTTAATTTTGTTTTCATACTGCCAGAATCTCATTTAATGAAAGATAGAAACTAAAATTTTTACTACAGCCATATAATAGTTTCAGATCTTTGCAAATCATGTATATAATAAATATAAGGCTTGTTTCTGTCAAAAATAATCAATCAGGGTTGTTTGAATAAATGCAAATATTTTCTTATAAAAACGAAAGTTAGAATCAAAGGAACTTTTAAAAATTCTTTATTATCCGTTTAATATTATCCTTTTTATTTTATTCGCTTATGATCATTTTTATTTACGTAAATCTAGCTTTTTATTAATTATGCATGCCTTTTGGAGAAGTAAAAATATTCCTTAATCGCCTTTAAAACTTATTATCCTATTTTTAATTACTGTGTTTTCTTCAACTAGATTACGATTAGGCTGGATGTCTCGAGTGGTTTTAAAAGTGGTCAAATAAATATATTTATTCTTTTGTTTTTTGTTATGAACGCAAAAATTTTATTATAAATGAATAAACTTAATTTTTGGCCTTGAGGAATTAAATTTACATCACTTCGCGCCGAATTCTAAAACAGAAAAATTTATTTACAATGAAGTTATTTTTATTTTTTAAACTATAAACTGCTTCCAGTTCAGTGCTTAAATTTTTATTTGTTTTCTAAAAAATAAGTATTGTTTATAAATTGGAATATTCTTTATTTTTAATAATTCTCAATCTCTATAAAAATGTAAAATATGATCTTAATATAATACAAATCTCAATGTTGAGAGTGATACAATGGATTAAAGGCGGACCTCGACTTTCTTATAATTTGCTATTTCGTACCTTTGACAAAAAATATAAATTTTCTTCATAAATGCTAAAACTGTTTTTGTGCAATTGTGTACTCTTTTTATGTCTCTTTCTCGTGTGGTGTCTGGTGTCCTTTGGCAGTCGCAGGTTTAATAAGAGAATTACTCCAACTCCGGATGATCAAATTTGATCATCTGCATGACCTATTACTTCGCATTCGGGAGGTTGAGAACAAATTTAAAGTTAAGATCGTACCAGTGTGCGTGCATTTACTTATTTTTTCAGGTTGATGTAAACATTAATAAATATTACGTTTTTATAAATTCATAAACACGAGGGAGAAACAGGGCAGGGTTTAAAAAAAAGATTAAAGTACCCACAAACTTCTTAATATACAAATAAAGATTAAGTAATAAGGCGGTCTGAAAGCAGCGAATCTTCTGCTTCGATCGGTTGTTCGTATAAAAACAGCCTGTCTAAAAAATGTTCAAATTCGAAAAATAAGTTTACTTTCAAAGAATACGTTAGAAATTGTGGAAATCTATATTCAAAGATTGTCTCGAAAAGACATAGCATAGTGATGGATGGGATTGAGAGATCGTTATTATCATAGATTAAAGATCAAAAAGGTGTTCCTCTGAGCTTTTCAATTATTCAAGAAAAGGCTCTTAATTTGTATAAAGATTGAAAAACTCGATTTAATGAAAATCCTATCATGCCATTTCAGACAAGTAATGGTTGGTTTAACGAATTTAAAGCAACGCATTCTTTGCATAATATCAAATTCCCCAGAGAAGCTGATGATGCAGATAGAGGTGCTGCAAATGTTTTAATCTGTTCAATGGCCAAAATTATTGAAGATGAAAATTGTTTTTTTTTTTTTTGTACTCGGCCTGGATGTGTAAAACCTTACTGGTCTCTTTCGAGAGGGGCTTCACGGTCCCCCATTCTGCCCATGCAGACAAAATTGTTCTTCATGTCAAATATTTAATGTATACGAGACACAATTATCTAAAAAAAAAATCTTTAACCGTACCGTTTTATCGAAGAAGGAATCATCTGTGTATTGGCATTACGCTTTAAAAAATCGTTCGACAATGCTTTTAATTGAAAATTTAGCTGGCGATTTTAAATTAAATTTAATGCTAATTTATAAATCATTAAATCCCAGAGCATTAAAAGGAAAGGATAAGAAATCGCTCCCAGGAATTTGAAAATCAAATAAAAAAGTGTGGGTTACAGCACTAAGTTTCGTAGATTGGTTTATTCCTCATTTCGTTTAAGCAGACAAGAAGTATTGTAATGAGAATAGCCTACCTTTTGAAGCATTATTAATATTAGGGAGGGCTCAAGAAAATCCGAAAAGGGCGCATAATTTATGCCCAGAAATAAATGTTGTGTTTCTTCCACCAAATATTATATGTTTCATACAGCCCATGAACCATACAGTTATAGCCTCATTTAAACGATATAATATGAGAACTATAAAGGACCCCGCTATTAAGGAAACTGACAAGGAAGATTAACCTACATTAAGATATTTTTGGAGAAACTATAATATATGGAATGCAAAAGACAATAATTCAGACTTGGGAGCTGAAATAAAAAATTCGGCAATGAAAGGTTCGTTGAAACAATTATGCCCACAATTGATGGGGGATTTTAGCTACTCTGGAAATAATCACAACTGAAATAATTGACCTAATGAATAAATTAAATTTGGATGTTAATGAGTTACTTGCATCTCACGAAGAACCTCTATTAAATGAATACTTAATTGAGCAGCAACAGTCAATGGAAATCCCAAATGAAAGTAAAGATAAAGTTGATGAATCAACCGTCAAAACTTTGATAATAAAAAATATGAATGAAACCTTTATGCGTCTTGAAAAATTTTTGCTCATCATCGAAGAATGTGATCCCAACGGAGAACGCATCTCTCTAGTAGGAAGAACAATTAAAAAAGATACTTCATGCTACAAAGAACTTTATAATGGAAAAAAAATAAATCGGGCAATCCAATTTACTCTCGAAAAGTTAAAAAAAAAACATGAGTTCTAAACTCAAAAAAAAAGATATACTAATATTGATATATTTTAAGGAATATTTTTTCAGTACATCATATTTAGGAACCTACGACAATTAGTTTACATAAATTAATTTGTTCTTATTTTACAATTAAGAAGCAGAATAATCACTGTCAGACAAATTTTAAAAGATTCATTTTTATAAAATAGAGTTAATTTAAATAAAATGATTGAATTATGACCATGTAAAATAAAATAAAAAGTTAAATCATCGTTATTAATCGTAAAAGGTCATTCTTCAACTATTCCTACGTCTAAATCAGGTTTCATACAATTCTAATGATATTTAAATCTTAAAATAATTGTTTTTTGCTTCATAAGCTTGATTATAAATAAAAAGGAAAATTTCTAAAATTTTATAGAAATTAATTTTCATAAGATTATCTCAACGTTGGCTTCACCTTCCTAATACATTATAAGTTTCAGTCTCTAAACTGTGTTCAAATGAATCAATCTGTGAAGCCTTCAAAATTAAAACGGGTTAAAGAAAAAACACATTCAGAGCATGAAAGAACTGTTTTGAAGCTTATTATTTGCCTTGAAGCATATCTCAGAAAACGTAGAGTTTAATCACATCTAAATTTCTTGACCGCATGATATATACACAATGCACGTACCGTAAAATCTCGACTATAAGACGCACCTTTTTTCGTCATTTGGGTAGCGAAAAATTGGGGTGCGTCTTATACATAGGCAGATATATTAATTTTTTTTACGTTTGATATTTCTCTGGGTGTGAACAATACCCCTTTCAGCCCTGTTGGTACTAAATGTAGTTAAACGTAATTTTCAAGATCTACCCGTCTTCCATGAAGAAAACGCGAATTATTTTTATTTCCCCTCCCCCCATGGATTTTTCCTGCCGATTCTATTAAAAAAAAAGGTTAGGGTTTGTCTTGTTTTTATTTTTGTGCGTAAGTTTGGAGTGGAAGTTTTAGAGTTAAATAGTAGGGCTAGGATTTAGATTTGGAACCAAATCATGTGGTAATAAAAAAGGCATGACGGAAGAAAAATATATAAAGTGTTGCACTCAAGTCTCCATGGCCAGCCTCTCAATAATTGGCAATTAATTCGAGCAATATTCAAACAAAATATTTTAGTTTAAAACATTATTTATCAATGCAACAACTTTTTAATAAATATTTTTATTATTCAATCGAGTTAAATTTTGGGGTGCGTCTTATAGTCGAGATTTTACGGTGTTCATCGTTGTTGTTTTGGAGAGTGAGCAAACAACAAATCTCAAAAATAGAGAAACATTAAAAAAAATTTATTGTCAAGTCAATTAATGAAGAAAATAACAGGAAACTGACGCGAAAATATCTTAATCAACTTATACATTCAAATAATAATTTTTCAGAAGGCATATTTATTAAGAGATGGTAAAGACAATTTTACTTTTGACTGAAACGACCACAAAAGCTCAAAATATCGTGGGAAATTTGTACCCTTTTTTAAAACTAGGGGAGTGGGTGCATTAAAAAAGTTAAGTTTGTGCCGTGGAGTCGTCAGCTATTAAAGGGTCGATATCAGACTTTCTGAAGAATGTAAAAGTACTTTGTACGGAGGAAAATGCGTTTATGCCATGATTCACACGCATGCTCTTGTTTGTAAAACACTACCAGTTATTATGCATAAGTTGGTGTATAATTTATCCAAATTCGCAATTATACACAAAAAAATATTTTAACACTCGTAATTTCAAACAATTATACAAAGAAATAAATTTTAATTACAAAAATCTTATCTAATATATCTTTTTGCGTTTTAAACAGGAAATACTGTTAATTAACATATAATTGAAATACGATCGCATGATTTCCTTTGTTAACAAAAATTTGGGCAAATGATTGCTTACAAGTCCGACAAAGACATAATTGGATAGCTAAGCAGGCTGAAATTAATACGTAAATGAAAGGAAGCTTATATTCGCCCATTTAAAGAAAATGTACGGGCATTTTAAACAAAACTGGATTTGGAATGTAAATTTTGGTCAAGTTACTATGTTTGAAGATTTTATCAAGAGGAAAAAGTTAAAATAAATGAACTTGTACAAAAAAAATTACCG
>SGJC01001528.1:0-12029 GCA_009887335.1 Henneguya salminicola
GTGTTGATCTGTTGAATACGTTTATGTTTGAATTCGCAGAAAACAACTCCTTTGTAGTGCACCCCCTGCGCATTATCAGCTAGGTGCGGGTTATCTATTCGACAAAAGGCCGATTCAAAAATTTCCGAAAATTGGGATGCGCGTTATCTATTAGGTGCGCGTTATTTACCGGAAAATATTGTACTTGCTATTTCAACATTCTGAATACGAAAACTGTATATTATGTTTCAAAACTAACGTTTTACAAGAAGGTAAGCGCGCGTGCGTGATTTAAATGGCAGGTCAACAGCTGTTTTCATCTAATAAATAACATCATTCTTTCTATAAATTGAAACTTTATAAATTAAAGATTTTATTTCGAAATTAGAATTTTTAGATTTTATCTCTAAAATATTTGTAAATACTATTTGAAAATGTATGGGTGTTGCTTTTTATTTTCAATTTCGACATTATTTTGCTTCTTCACTTAGAAAAAAAAATCTGTTAACGTTTATTTGTAAAGTCCATATTAAAACACGTCTCAAGCAATATCAAAAGGTCATTTGTTACCTTTATCCGATATCAGATTAAAAAAAAATATCAAAAAATATCAAGTTTATGAAAAAATATCGAACCCAGAAAACGTTTCAAAGCTAATTCTTCTGATAACTATTGAAGCTCTGTGTGCAATAAAGGCGTTTTGTAATATGATTTAATGCCTTATTAGAACTGTTTCAATTGATGACTTTTAAGCGACCAGTGAGTCTGGAAATTAATGATATTTACTTCATATTATAAAATTGTGTTTTTTTTAAATCCAAATAAATTTTATTAACCTCTTAAGCTTCAATGCGAATCTAGCAATATGAAGGATATAATGCCCTAATAATTTAAAATATAAATCCATTCTTTGTACTGATCATTGATGGGGAACCTTTAATGCCCACCGCGATGCAATTGATCCAACTCAAACATTCTAAATTGGAAAAAAATCATCAAAGTTTTTGAAACATGGCTTATCCAGTTATAGACTGATTCGGCGGCCGAAAAAATAAAATATCTAGTGTTGATCGTTTTTACATCCATATCACGCATGCTCCAACAATGAAACTAGTTTTAAAATTAAAATTGATTCGTCGAGTTCAATTACAATTTTTAACTTTTTCAAAAGTGTCTTAGGGGCGTTCGGGTACAATTGGTAACATAATTCCCCATATGAGCAGTGGAGTTAAGCAACTGTCAGTTTCGTCAAATTTTGGGTGGTGTGTTCAAAGTAATAATGCCCTTTATGTAAGGTAGTTGTTTCGTTTCACAAAAATTACCGAAACCATTTATGATATGGTAAGAATATGATCCACGCCGGGCGGAAAGTTCTTGGCGGCAACAAGCATTCGTGTTTATTCGCTATCATTCTTTTTCCTGAATTTTCTTAAGTAGTTGCTGAATCGGGTATTAATAATATCTGAATTTGTTTTAGAAACTAAGTCAGTTGAGGGTGGAATTAATTTTAACTTCCTTGCCCCTTTCCTCGTGCAATATTACATCAATTTTGAATCATATTGGCAAAACTAGGTCTTTACCAATTGAAAGGATTGTTGGTCTTTGAAATAAATTGTCTTTCTATAAAATACTTAATTTGAGTATTTTTATATTTTTGAAAAAATCAAAATTTATTTTATGATTTTTAAAATTATCCTTCAAATTAAACACTTTAAGCTTATTTTAACATAACAGACCTCGGTTCAAACAGTATCTTAAATTATGGTTGTTTCATGCTTTCTTTTGATATTGATTCATGGAATATTAAGCTCAGTTGAATATAAAAAGCGATATTTTTTTTTGATACTTAGTGCTCCACGTTCCTGTCTAGTTATTGCGCATGAATTATTGTTCTGAGCCGTTATGTTCTATAAAATCTGAATCAACTGATTCTTCTTTGAAATTTTTCAACAATTTATCAATTAATAGAAATTAAAAAAGTACTAAATACTTGTTTAGTAATGTTTATAATATTAAATAAAAAATTTTCAAATAATTTTGGAAATTAAAATATCTAAATTATTACTGTTATAAATATTAACATAAAATATTTTAAAAACTTATAAAAAAAGTTTACCAATATTTGAACAGGTGAAAATTGCGCACACGAAAATCGCGCACAAGATGGATTTTACGATTACAAATAAATTTAAATTAAATTAATAATTAGAAAACATAATCTTTCATTTTCATTTTCACATTTATAGTGCCAAATATGATTCACATTTTCGAGTTTTAAATTAGAATGATCTTAACACTGGCAAATATTTTTAATTTTACATTTTGATAACAAAAACAAAAAAATTTTAATTAAAAATAATCTTAAGTTTTAATACACGAGAAGATATGAAATTTGCTCGAATAGTGTTATAATAGGAATTGTGTGACGTCGAACCATAAGTTCAATTAATTGCCTATTTATTTGATTGTAAACAGGCGTAGTATTTTTTTGGGTTGTACGCATATGTATAGTATCCATTTTGACATCAACAAGACTTAGATCCATTTCCAGAAAGGCTAAAAATTTAAAAACATTCGGATGATTTCCCCCAACGAGACGCGCGAATGCATTATGCCAACCTTCGATTTTATTATTAGTCCGACTTATTCCATTTTCAGTTCTTTCGAATTGATTCCATAATCGAATGAGAAATAATGTCTGAGAGCGACCTGTACGATAATGGCTTCCGATGAAAGTGTCCTCATAATAATTCAGAAGTTATCTGAATTTTTTTTCAAAACCATCGAGGCATATATGTTCTTCCAATGCTTCGTACGATCGAATAACATTATCTTCTTTAATAAATGCAACATCCGCAAATATCTTTAAGATTGACCTCGCTGTTTCATTATCTCTGTATAATGTTGATCACCACGCACTTTTATGCGGTGCCATATACATTGGCTGAAGTTGAAAAAACATCCGGTCAATGGTGTGCTCGGATAGCAAAACATAAATGAATTAATAGATGCCTTTTCAAAATCACACATGGCAATTTGGTATGTAATTTCAACATTTTCTCGGACTTTCTCCCAAACTCTTCTGCACATGATCTCAGTTTTTCGCTCCATTAACGCAAAAACACATGGAATTAGTACATTGTTGTATTCTCCATGAATAACAAACAACTGATAGAAAATTTCAGAAACTGACTTGAAGGCGAAATCAAAGTAAATGTTGAAGCTCCGGCTAAGAATATTAAGTTAACGAGGTGTTGCGAAGAGAATAAGTCTTTCTCCATCCTTTTCTACACCATCGTATAATAGAAAATTTTCATTTCTATAACTAATTTGATATTGTTCGGGGATGATTAGGTGGGCTGCATCGGACGGAAGACTAAGGGGCAAATTAATTCGTTGTCGAATCATTTGTAAATTTCGCTGCAAAGAATTATATGAAGGAATTAAAGGCGAGACTGATGGAATACTTCGGCTTAGACAGTCAGCATGTAATCTTCGTGTAGGTTTGGTGGTGGTTCTTACACTAATTCGAACATCAGAAATAATTCTTCTGTTGGACAAGTCTTCTGGGTTCGGAGCATGGTTATGGACAGTTGCAGGTTTTAAAATTAAATTTCCATTTCTGTTAGTTCGCATTGTGCTCGGGCATATTTTTGTGAGGTATCTCCAAGAAGTATAATTATTTAGAAAATTTTATCTTCCAATTCTGTAAAGATGGCTTTGATGAAAATCAAGTTTTTTCCACTTTTCAGATAAGATAGTTTCCAAATTCTAAGATTATTTAAAATTGAATATTAAATTGTGTTATTAAAAAAAACAATATCGAGGATGTAATAATTCAAGTTGGTGGGATATTATTATTTATGCTGAATACATCATTAATATAGTTTAAAAATTTTACTATAAAATTATTCAGACCAAGCTAACTGCCAAAAATGCTTCGATTCAATTTAAATGTCGAAGAATAAGAAAAAATCAATGATAAAAAAATATTTTATAAAAATATTACTTAGATTTGTTCACTGATTTAAAAAACTTTAAAATGTTGCGCAATTTTCTTGATATCCTTTCAAATTAATTCATGTTTTGTTTTCCATTAATTTTAAGGCGGCGGTGGAGAAAATTGAAATAATTCTAAAGCGATAATACACAGGCACGTGATCTATTCATATTTACAGTTTTTTTACGTAACAAAGAAAATAGACCTATGGGGATTCCTGTTTGAGCGGCTTGCGAGCACAGTTGGCAACACCTGTTCCCATGAGATTAGCAAAGTTAAGCAATCGTTGACTTCGTCAAACTTTGGGGGATGTACTCAAATTAATATGTAGTGATGCGCTTTATATAAATCAGCAGAAGGTTTTTACTACGAGTGAAAAAACCATTCATGGCAGGGATATTATTCATGAGGGATGATGACTCCCGAGGGTGGCAGTCTTATTTAATATTTATCCTCTTTACAATGTTTCCTATTTGAATTTTAACAGTAAGATTATAAATTGATAAAAATTGTTTATACCAAAATATTAAGGAATAATAATATTTAATCTAATCCTGTTTTTGAGTTGTCTAAAGCGCAACATTCGGATAAAAAAATTAATGATTTTTTATGTGCATAATTAATTCTTAAATCTGTTAATAAAAATAAGAGATATAATTATATTGATTAAATTACAATATTTCTTGGTAATTTGATGATTCGTGAAATTTCGTTCAACTGAAACACGCCGAGTTAAATGCTGGTTATAATTTTCTTTTCAAATGTCTAATAAAAGCTTTAAAAGTAAAAAAACGTGTGTTATACAACGTTAGTTCGCGATATTGTCTTGACTCCCTCCATCATCGATGTATATTGGTGAGTAAGTTATGGATGATTGTCTTATGCAACTTTTTAATTAAGGCCCTCATTTTTATCATCTCCGAAATTTATTTAAAAAAAATATTTTCCCCTTAAAGTCGGATTCAACCGATTTTTTTTAACTTTATGGCTTCGTAAAAATCAAAACCACGAGTAAAAATTTTATAATAATATTAATTGGGGAAATAAAAATGTTTCTAATTTATTTTATTTTCAAATTAAAACATATAATTTGGCTCACCGCTTCCTCCGGGAACAGAAACCAGCCGAGTAGGTTTTCTTTAATCTTTAGCTAGGATAGGATGTTTTTTTTAGCTTTCGAGCACTGAATAATATTGTGTTGAGTTTTTATCTTTAATTTATTTAGATATTACAATAAAGACAAGAAATCTGAATTTTTTTAAATAGGCTGATATACGGACCCTAGTATTTTTGGAATAATTTTTCTTTTAATTGTCTAAATGGACTAACCATCTAAGGATAGGGGATCAAGGAATCTGCACGCGAAAATATGTAGAAAGCTTAAGTTATTATTTGCTCTTTCCATATCAGCATTTGATTCTGGTTTTGACATTCTATTAAAAAAATGAAATATTTTTGGAAATTGGATGTTTTCCACCATCAAGTAAACATCAAAATGTTGGTTGGATGGTGTAATTACCCTCACACAAGTACGCGCATGACTAAATCAATATTTGAATGTGCTTTAATTTAAGTTTATAGATTCTGCTTTTTAGTTTGCAGTCAAAAAATAGGCATGCGCACTGGTGGCGTAGAGCACTAATATTACCTTAAATTCAAAATGATAGATATTTTTGTCAAAAAACGTGTATCTATTCCCCATATTTTTAAGAATGAGTTAAAGCCAACACTAGTTGAACAGGAGTTCTCAGTTGAGAATAAAAGACTGTGGAGAATTATTTTATCATAATATTTGACGCACACATTTAAATTATTTTGTATAAATATTCATTTAACATCTCCTATCTTCATTCATTAAAATGAGATTAATATTGCAAACCGTTTTTGAACACAATGCATTTCATTAATAGGAGAAATGGCTTTTTTAATTCAATCTTATGAATAATTTTAGGATTTAAAGTAAACAAATAAAAAAGGCGCTAAATGGAATAATTTGACAAAAACGCATGACATTTATTTATTAAACTTGTTTAAAGGATAAAAAATGCAGTTAAAAAAAATAAAAATTAAATAATATTAGGATAAAATTTTTCCCAACCAAAATTTGTTAACACTAAATACTTTAAGATTCATTACTTGTGTCACGTGATCTAATGTGCAAATACTTCACCGATTAACATGACAATGATAGCCTGAGATTAAAAAATAAAGAATGTTTTCGATAAAATTCGTTAAACTACGTTTACCATTCAAAAAGATATTTTTCATAGATTACGCTTTTTTTATCTTCTTAGTTGATGATGAAAAACCACAGTTTTAAAGAAAATGGTAGGAAAAATTTTCATGATCATTTTATCTTTCGTTCAGCCGACAATGCGATAGATTTAAGCAACAGTCGATTTAAAGAAATTTCATGGAGTAAATATGAAAAAGCAAACTCAACTGAAAAAGAGAAAATAAAAGATAAGTCAGTTTACTCAGATGTCGATCTGCAGCAGGAATCAAATATCGAAAAAGACGCTGATAAAGAAGGAAAGTTGACTCAAATAGAAATCGCAAATATTTCACCCAAACCAAAAGCTAGATGGCACAGTTTTGAAAGAAAAGTTGTCCAAAAACGTTTTTTCGGGTTTCTCAACAGTATTAATAAATTTTAGAACGCAAAGTATTTCAGAATTTACTGCTGGCGAACTAAGCCAACTTAAATCAATGACAGTTTTACTCCTAAACAACATGACAATATCCACGACCAAAACATTGACCGGCGGTTCAAAGTAAAAATAATTAATTAAAACTTTAGAAAAGTGTCAAA
Organism: Henneguya salminicola; assembly: GCA_009887335.1. Lineage (NCBI taxonomy): Eukaryota > Metazoa > Cnidaria > Myxozoa > Bivalvulida > Myxobolidae > Henneguya > Henneguya salminicola. The sequence goes on from SGJC01001528.1 coordinate 6,792, forward strand.
TTTATTTCGCCGAATATTCGTCCAAGATACTAGGAGTAATTTAAAAAATTAATTTTAATTAGTAAAGCCGATGAAATATTCATTAGAATACAACATAAAAAAATGCGGGCGTGCATTGTCACCGTTTATCATGCTTTTAATTGAAAAAATTTCAAAAGAAGGGCTGGAAACGCCGGGAATTTTTCGAAAAAGCGGTAAAAAAACTAATATTAACGAACTTGAGAAAATAATACTCACTGAAAATATTAATTATGATTTAACAAAATATTCCCTTTATGATTTAGCTGATTTTGTTAAAAGCTATTTAATAAAATTGCCTGAACCTATAATGAACAATAATATAACATCTCTTTTAGCCTCAATTCAAACTCTTCCTTCCGATAGACATCTTTTTGTTTGCCAATCTACTATTTTATTAATGCCTGATGAAAATCGCGAGGCTTTATATATTATTCTTGACTGCTTAAAAAAAATTTCCCTTCGTTCTGAACAAAACTTAATGACTTCTTATAACCTCGCTGTCTGTTTAGTTCCGTCTATCTATCAAATGTCGCATCCTATTCAAGATAATTCATGGACGAATATTTGTAATTTTTCGCGTTTTAATTGCTATGGTGCACCGGAAACTTCTCCAAATTCCATAGATATTGGGGTTATCAGTTCTCTCTACACTCTTTCTTATAAAGTCTTCTCTTTTTTGATTGATAAGTTTGATCAACTTTTTACAGTACCATATGAAGTACAAGCGCGTTCAAGAATATCTTCCTTCACAATTGGACGCCCGATGAAACTCGAATGTTTAGGAAAAACTGAAAAAAACTCTAATGGCGATTATGAGTCCTACATGAGCATCAATATTGAAGACTTTTATGAAGAACATAAAAACAAATATCGAGCATGGAGTAGTTATTCCACATACAATTCAATTCCTATATATTCAAGGAAAGTTAAAGATGGTTATCCGCTTTGTCTTTATCGAGGATACATTGATCTAGATGTCCCTCCTTCAGAAGTTTTCACATGCTATTTATATAAGGGGTAATTTACTATTAGTTCAACATCTTAGAAGTTTATGGAGTGGAAATACTGAAAGATTCATAATAAAAAGGCTTTCAAATAAATCTGATCTTTTTTATCAACGATTTTCAATGTTTAATCATGATTTTTCAAATAGAGATTTTACACTTTTAAGGTTTATATTATTATTTTTTTAATTTTTAGAAAATGGAAAGATTTTAATGGTGCATATATTTTAGCCTGTACATCTATTCAAATATGTGGAAATGATTTAGTTAATTGTGATCTACAATCTCAACAATATAAAAAAATTGTTGCAAATAATTATTATCCACGAGCAAGTATCTTGGGACTTCGATTAGTTGTTGAGCCTATTCAAGATAAAACAAGGGTCAATATGATTTTACGTATCGATTTAAAAGGAAGACGAGCTTCAGCATATAAACATTTAACTCCTTATATTATATCACAAGAACTAAATTGTTTAAAAGAATATTTTACTCCAAAATCGGATATTATACCCTTAGAAGAATCAATCGTATAGAGAATAACTATATTTCAATAATTTATTACAAATTAGAATGTAAATCTATATGTGTTATTGTTGTTTTTTTTTATCATATCTGTATCAAAGGCAAGTATTACGGTATATCTATTGGCGCTTGCGCAATTATTAAATAGGTTACCATGCGCTAAACGAATATTGCATTTTTTTCTACTATACTATATCAACTAATTACCACGACATGTGAGGTAACACTGTAACCACACACCACTCATCCCTGTCACCCCTGCAATCTTCTTAGCTAAATCACTGGTCGGGTTGCCATATCGTAAATTTAACAGACTTTATTAACCCAATCGATCTTGATGAACTTCTTGCGAATACGAATTACCATCATAGTTCATAGTATTAATATTTCACACATCTTATGAAATTCTTCATGATCTCTATTTCTCACTTCATTAGTTCGTAATCCGAAGTATATTTTCATGAATTTCACAAGTAGTATATCTACATGTTATTTTAATACACTAGCTGGGAACCTTCTGAAGATTGCATAACACGAACTCACTACCCTCGATTTCTGACGATTCGCTCCCCACCAATCAGTCATCTCGGTGTGTGTAACGAATTATTAAGTTACATGAAAATAACGATATATTATTTTGAAATTTAATTAGGCATTTATAAAGACAAATAAGCCTGATTTAAATTCAGTTTTTCTAGAAGGAAAAAAACTGAATAAAATTCTTTGCTAATTAATTTACCAAGGAAGTGATATAATATATTTTAAGTATGGAGAATGCAACTCCAGCAAGTCCAATAGTAAAGTAGGAGAGGGACAAGGAAAACAATTAATATATTTATCATTAATTGAGCTATTTCAAAACAATGAAATTTCCAGAACGCTCGTAACACGCAATAAAGGCGAAATACTCCGATTTGTCGAAAAAAAAAATATTATTCCCGATCTATTAAATCGGCTGCGCAAGGACCGGGATATTTACTTTAAAGGCATAAATATAAGGAGTTTTATTCATACGCATCAAATATCCTTAATTTATTCCCGAATCACAATTTTTATGAGTATTAAACATGAAAAATGAAATGATCACGGATAATATATAAAATGAAGAATTCCGGTAGGTGGAGAGGGATTATTCCAGAATTATACAAAAAAATCCCTCCCTGTTTGATTTAATAAACTCCTAAATCAAATAAATGGAACATGATTCAAACTCTAATCAAAATAAATCTGGTAATTAAAATGATTCACAATAAATTAAAACAACTCGTATATTCTGCAAATTTGTTTTATAAAATCATAAAATATGTTGTTAGCATTTGAAAGATATTAATTTTTTAAAAAAAAATAACTTTTTTTCGGAAAATATATTCAGCAAAATAGCCACCATATAGATGTTTCTGGATTGCTAAAATTTTATTGAAACAGTAATTACCAGTACGAGGAAGAGAGCTTGAGAGCCCGCCATCTACTTTATATATTATTAGTATGGACACCATCTGCTGCAATGAACTCTTTTCAATGATTTACAACATGATAAACGTATCCATGATTAGGAAGGCATGCGTACGGTTTCCAACAATCGGAATGAATTTTTGTGACTGCCAATATATATTGCTTAATTATTTTCAACAATGTTTCTGTTATCCTATCAGGAACAGTAAAAAAAACATGTTTGTGCTCCCCCAGTTTAATACCTCCAAATATTCATTGGCCTTCGACTCGTTTCCCTAAATGATCAATAATTTTATACCTCGATGATATTTTCGTTTACCGAACTTTGATTCACCGATTTCAACGACTTTTCCGATTTTTTGACGTTCTAATTCTAAAACCTATAAAAAATATAAATCGAGATTATGACCTTTTCACAAACTTCTCTGCAAAAGTTAAACCAATCATCTACAATAGTTGTAGCAGAATTCATTGCAGTTTCTCTTAAAACTCTGGGGATTGAGTCTTTCACTGCCCAAAAAATAGGTGATCTCCATTATCACCAAGTGTTTTAGTTTTGATTTTTCAAACCACGAACCTAAAATCAATTAATAAAAATATGTGCCCTTCCTGAGGGAAAGAAAATGACGGCACTGTTTTCGGCTGCAACGCCACGCCAAGTGATCAGAATTAGTTCTTCCTTGTTTGTGAAGTGCGAAATTTCCAACATCGCACTTTAGAATGCCCATGTTTAATAAAATTCTAAATGTTTACATATTCAAAATAATACTCGATAAGATCTTGTTGGTTGAAGGTATATTTATGTAAATCGGGCAAAGTATAAACTAATATATTTTAAATAAATTTTACGATTTTTATCGATTTTATATTTGACTAATTCTTCGACCCTTGTTAAATGACTGAAAATAAGAGAAATAAAAATATTACCTTTTTTTTGACCTAAAATGTTCCATTAAAATTGCGATTGCGCAAAAGTCACCAGTTATTGTGTAATCTAGCCAAAATACGATTCTAAAATTGGATACAGGTAATATTAATTGTGGGATTTGTCACCCTTTGACAATTGCAAAGGAAGACTGAATCCATTCCGAAAAAAAAGCCGAATCAAAAAAATATTTCTTTTTACTATTAATTGATTGTTTTGTCAATGACTTGTCTAAAAAATAACGCGCATGTATCTTAAGGTGTCAAGAAGAGTCGTAATAGACTAATACTATTTTCTAGGTACATTTTTTTGTTAGATTTGGGCAAATTAATATCTATCACTGCAAAATTGACTGTCGTGGAAAAAAGGTTGAGCTTGTTGGAAATTTTCTTTAAAAGCCAAAATAAAGCAGGGGAAGATGATTGAGAAGGGATTGGGTACTCGTGGAGGACGTAGGCATAGACAACCTCTTAAAAAGCTTATAGGGTTTGTTGCAAAGTGAAAGGGGGAAACACTTTGATCTTTTATTGAATAGCATATTAAAAAAGAGACTGCTATTATTACCTATTAGTCGACAATATACGAAGCCCTAGCTGCTTTTAGATACATACATTACCAAGTCAATCACATAAAAAATTTTTGTCGAGGAGCTATAAAAACGATATTACTCAACAACATGAAACAAATTTAGAAAACTCGTGAATCTGTATGAGCATATTGTTGTGAAAAAATACTGAAACTTAATATTCAAAGTCGTTTTAGAATAAATTCAATTATTTTATCCACTGATTTAAATTTTTACTCAACTTCTCATTAATTCAAATAATTCATAAAAAAATATAAATCAAGCTCATAAATAATCGAATGATTTTTTGAAATGCTAAACACCACTGATATTTAATTTAAAAAAACGATATAGCAATAATATTTTTTTTAAATGACATTTATTCCAACGCGTGCGCGGTCGAACGATATATTTTTATCTTTACAACACCCCCATTTTTAACTAGAATTGAATTGAATCTAAAAAATTTTATCTTAGTTTTTATTTATCTCTAATTTCCACGCAGACAAAAAAAATTAAGATTAATTATATGTAGACATTTCTGAATAAGCTGCCCAAATCTAGAGTGCAAACCTGTTGCCCATTGAATATCACCTTTCTGATCTTTTTTACTTAAATATAAATAAGAATCTTGTGGCAAAATGAAATAAATGTGTTAAGGTTAATGATGAAAAATGACTTGAAACTATAAAGATTCGATTTAGTACTTTTGCATCGTTATAATGCAATGGTTATGGTTGTTATAT
>SGJC01001531.1:0-10697 GCA_009887335.1 Henneguya salminicola
GCTTAAAGATGAAAGGAACTGCTTTAAATGTCCCACCAATCATCCAGAAATTTAAATTATTTGGACAACTTATATTTTGATAATTTGATAATTTATAAGGAATTATTGTTAAAGTGATCTTCTTTTGCTAAAAAATAAATATATGTCAAATGTAATTCGTACATCTTGAGGAAGGTCAAGTTTTTTGATTGTTTGCTAATCGCTCAAACCATATTTTGTTGTTTGATTAATTGCTTTTTTTTCAGAACATCTTTAGTTGATAGGTTAATACTGGAATCTACTGGGGTGTTAATTGAAACCGGTTGAATAATTTGACTGATTTTGAGACTTATAGTTTGAAAAGAAGTTTGAGAATATTCATGTATCATTACTCTGGGAAAAATATGTACATTATTAATGATGTGGGTAATAAATCTAGGTTTGCATCGTTAAATTTTCCAATTATTCAATTTACAATAAAAGGTAGCTTTTTTACAATTTTTTATGTACATAAATAACCCTTGTGTATCAGTATCACTTTGATTCTGATTCTGTAGTTCGAAGTTCCTGGCAGAATGTGGTTAAGTATAAAAATTGTATATAGTTTTAAAAAAATTATCCCTGTGTATATATATTTTAGGAATTTTAATCAATTTCTTTATGTTACATTAGGTATATTTATCAATATAATATTGGTAAAAAAAATTATTTAGAACACATGAATCCAAATTTTGGTGTGAAATACAATCAGTATAACATATATCAAGTCTTTTATTACATGAACATTTATAGAATCATAAATACCCATACTGCGTGGTTTGAAGGGAAATACTGCTTTGTAGTTTCATAATTGTTCCGTTTCACCATAACTTACATTCCGCAACAGTTAATTTGGAAGGAAATTAAACTTTTTTTTGAGATTTATGATAAAAAAATACCTCAGAATTGGTTAAATCCGATAAAACAGCGTTTAGTAAAAAGACTTTTGATATAATGGTCGAATTGTAGTTCGTACAATCTTTTTCTATATTTATAAAAGAATGATCAGTTTTTATGAAACTGCTGCCTGTTTTTATAGAACAGCTCCAAGTAACTTCTTTATGTGAGCCATTTTGTACTGAATCGTAAAGCAATAACTTTTATAAATCCAAGTTGGCTCGCCATGTTCAGTTATTGTAAAAAATATATCCTGTAAAGATTAATTTGAGTAAATATATTTTTTAAAAAAAAGGAAATAGTATTATTTGCTTAAAATATAAATTAAATTTGACAATAAAAACTAAGCAGGAAAAAAAACGAAATGAAATTTTTGCGCAAAAAACGTTTGTGTAATGTTTGTAGATTCTATTTAATATATTCTAAACCGATTCTTGGGCGTGTTAAAAATAATAGAATCAAAAAATATTTGATTATAAAAATTTTTCAAACAATTTTCTAATCAATTAATTAACTGAAATAATAGAACACAACGAAAGTTATGAATCTTTAAATATCTTGGTTGTAGAAATTATAGAGTCCAAGATAATCAAAACATTTCTGTTTATTCGGGGAAAAGAGGGGAGGGTAAATATAATCGAACGAAAGTCACCTCATGTAAAAAGTAACACTAATTATGTTTTAGATTTCTTATAAATATCCAAATAAACTATTTTCTATGATAAGGTGTCAATGTTTTCGCAGTTAATACCTTATTTTATAAAAAGAGAAGTGACAAATAAAAAATGTTTATAATTATATTCCTGATATCTCCAAAGCTATAAACTTTCATCCAAAATCAAGAGACACCCTAATTATTATGATCTTGTGTATTGTATATTTTGCATAAATTATAATTGAACCTTATGTGAATCATTACTAATTATTTGTACATCCATACCTGCAACACAGTCGACGATTTTTTATATTTCTTGATGTATGTTTCCTAAGGCAAAGATATTTAGAAGAATTATAAAGGTTGTCATTCTTTATTAGTTCAATTAATTTAATATAAAAATTTTTTTATTATGATATATACCCCGGTCTGTTTTTATGTGATTTAGAGCTCGATTATTTTATACAAGATTGTTCAAAATCAATCAAAATAATATCGACTATTGTTGTAAGTAAACATTGAATTACACACACTACATAATTTTTTTAAACACAAAGATCGAATTGCCTTTCTTCATAGTTGCACGAGCCTGTATATTAATGAATGGTAGGGCTCCTTTATTATGTGGATCCATGCAATACGTATTCGCGCATTAAAATTGAACCGAGCGTAATTGTTTGAATCTATTATGTTTGAAGAGTTACGGTCATTTTACCGAATTTTCGTAATATAATTTTATTTATTTAAATATTTATTCTAAATATCTTTGATTTAAGTAATATAAGTATTTATTTTGTGAAAAAATTGAATTTTATTACCCTCCTCAATTGATAAATAAAGTTTAAAATCAAAATTTGTTAAGCTTTTGATTTTACATCTTCAGAATATAAAATTTATAAATCCTGCACAATAAATATAAATACACACTTGATAAGAATAATGTAAATCATTCATGAAGTTTCAATACATAAAGATGGAAAGCTTGAAAATTAAGTCGTAGTTTTATTTTATTTTTATTAAAATGAATACAAGCATTATTTTTAAATAGTAGTTTCAGAAATATTTAATTAAGTCAAGAATATTTAAAAAAATTTCTAAGATGCAATAAATTTATTTTGTACACCCGCTTTTGAAAAAATCTATGATTGGACTTGTTTTAACTCGATTTCCCACTTCAGACTTTTGCCTCCCTCTACGCCAATTTGTTATGTAAAAACATTTTAGCGTAATTCTGTAAATTTTTCACCTATTAATGGTACTGCATTGAAGTTGAAAACATCATAAACAACATAAAAATAAGAATATTACAACTTTCTTTTGATAATTATGTTTTTCTTCCGAAGATTATCAAGGCTAATATAATGAGGAAAATCCTCTTTAATATTTTTCAGAATGATCTTAAAATATATTATTTTTTCTATTACTTGGAAATCAGAAATAAAAATAATTTTGGCACTAAAATTAATTTTTTAATTATACTCGTATTTAGAATCTCCTCTATCTACTGTAATCACATTTCCTTTTGCAAAACTATATTAATAGTAAAAATGCACAATTTTTTGAAATAAAAAAGTTTCCCATTTTCTATATAAACACTTTGTGCCACTATTAAGGTTACAATTTAAATACTGTCACTAGTTTTATCTTGAATACGACGCTGAAATAAACCACTCTAAAATACTGTTTTGATTAATTCTGAAAGCTTAGAAACATCTTGTCGAACTAATTCCTCTAACTCATCAACTGTTTTATATGCTATCAATAAAATAAAAAAATACAAGACGAATCACTTCTATCCTTTTTTTCTAAGCTTTTTAATTCATTATTTCGTCTTCGAAGTTTTCGCGCGGCTTTTACATAATCTAAAACATGCTACGAATTGTTTGGATTATCAAATTGTCTCCTTTTCCAGCACGAATTTTATCTGACATGTATTTAGCATTTTGCTCTGATATAGATGCTAGAAATTCCTTGATAAAAATGGAATAAGTACTTCCTTTCGATGTTCAATTTGTTTTTTTGACAATAAACTGAATTTTTCTAAATCACAAAGCTATTGTTGGAAAAATAGTTATTTGAGTACCTCATTACGACGGCGTGTTTCTAGGAATATGGCAATATAAAAATACCAATTGCTAAATTTCGATGAGAAAACTCTTTTTTTTCTTCATTTAAGGCCGTAATCAAAGATGGAAGTGTTCCTGTTTTTATTTTATTTCACAAACCTTCTACCAATAAATCGAGTTCTTCATATGTTGATTTTAAAAACTTTTCAGCTGAGCTTAATTTAGTTATTATCTTTTTACAATCCTTTCTCGGCGTAAAAAAACGCGATGTATGATTTGCTACGGTTTACTGCAATATCAGGGTTTAGGAATATATTGTTGAATACCTTCGTTTGTTAATTTTTCTGTTTCTTCTTTCTTTCCTGCATCCATTTAAATCAATTCACGTAATGAAAAATATTATTTTCCAATTGCAAGGAGAAATAAAAACTAATGTTAACAATTCGGATATAAACGGTATAATTCGGATTTAATGGTTTATTTTACTTTTGTTTTATGCAGCTGCGTATTAAGCATAAATACTTGAAATAGTATGAAGGCTTACAAATTTAATTCAACCAATTGCAGTTAGTTCTAGAGATATTTTATTGATAAAAATATTATCTAATAATAAATAATTAACAATAAACGTGTTATTGTTCGCTTTTGTTTCAAAATTTCTTTAATATTATCCTTTTTTTTCATTTTCAATTTTTGATAAGAATAATCAGAGCTGGGAAAAAGTGAGACTGAAAGATGCCCTTATTACAACACTTATAATTACACCCGCTTCTCTTAATCAGATAACTACGTTCTGCATGCTTCCTTGTAATAAAGCGCATAAAAAAAATAAAATTTAGGATCAATAATTTCCAACACCCTACCCTACCCTCATTAATGTTTGGAAACTACAGATGTCTAGACCTTGATCGGAAATTTAAGTTTTTCGGATTCAAAATGGATTAAAATTTTTAAGCCTGCAATATTAATAATATTGATTCAATATCTCTTTTTTATTATTAAGAGAATTCTACAGTGTTATTAATATAGACGTTGGTGTCTCTGAAGAAAAAGGAGAGATGTCCATGTGATCTTTTTTTTAAATGTCATAATTGACAGTTCAAATATGGACGGATACATTAAAATGTCACGGATATAGAAAGCGATCGTATATTGGTGAGAATGTTTATTTTTATCGGTCAAAAATATTTATATTATTTTTTTAAGTTTATTTGGTTCTGCGCCTCTGATGTCCCAAATGAAAAATATTTAAAGAAGGGTTGTAAAATTCTGTTTGAAATGACAGTAATAAACTATAAAATGTTTAAACGGAACTTATACGTGAGCCACTTTCTTTTTTTCCCTTGAAATATTGGAGGCCTCAGAATTTTTCGAAAAATAAATAAGTCAATTATGTGCAAATGAGAATACAACATTGGCCGTACTTTGAAAAACAGGGCCAGTGTTTGTTAAAGGTGAATATATTCTTGGAAATATTTTTTTTTCGAAAGAACATATGTCAGAAAGGCTGAAACATTAGAGAACATGATAATGAGACACACAGTTTCAGGATTAATTATTTAAATAGATGGATGGGTCGGTTAATACAGGCTTAGGGATCTTGGATTTCAACATCAAATCATTATTTTCGAGCAGGAATTCCTCACTGCTGATAATATTCACGTAAACAAGATAAATAAATAATGGGGAGAGGCAAAACGTAAATTCAGACAAATTAAAAAAACAAACAGCAGGCACTGTTGGATTTATATCCCACCGAATATTATTTTAAAAGACGATTTAAAGGGAAAATATAGAGTCGGTTCGTTTTTTTTTGTTCTCTGACTGGATGTGTAAAACTTTACTGGTCTCTTTCGAGAGAACCGCCACAGTCTCCCATTAGGCCAATGTAGGCAATACTGCCGAGATAAGCGGTAGTGAGGGATCCTCACCTATTAAAATTCATGCCTAACATCTTAACTTTATGAATGCCGCCCCACAAGAGCATAGGAAACATAATCTGGCATTGTGTATTAACATTCAGGAAAAAGCATTCAAACTCCGTAAACAAGATTCGATTTTAAGATTTGTTTCAGTGTGAGTCAGTAAAAATGTTATTCGGCATTTTATTCAATTTATAGCTATTTCCCATTTATTTCTGTATTAAATGGCTTCTTCACCAAACAAAACTTAAGAGACGTCATAGCGCAGGGGTAACACCGCTTCTCGGGAGATCAGCGAAGTTAAGCTCCTACTGGCTACGTCAAACATCGGGTGGTGTACTCAAAGTAATATCTAGCACTGCCCTTTAGGTGTGTATGCATGAGGCAATAATATTTGCTGCTATTGACCGCGCACGCGCGCATCAAACATTTGAATTAATTTCTTAATTTTAACACCTCCTTTCGTAAATTTTGGAGTGCATCCCATCAATGTAGAGTAGTAGATTTGATTTGATTGCCTTTTTTTTTATCGTGGATCCTTTTGCACAATGTTCAGAACGTTTAGAGGTAGGGCTAGAAATTTTTGTTATCCTGCCAATATGACGCTGCATTTATTATTTCGCACTCTATTTTTTTTTAAAACGGTAGGAATAATCAAGCAATCATCTTTGATACACGTAAAAGCCGGTCTGATCTGCTAAATGTGTGTTTTAATATTTTTACTGGTGCTATCCCCCTTACACTTATATGTCTATAAGCTATAATTTTTTACCCATACCCTTAATCCAGTTAGGGCTTTTTTTGAAGTGCGGTGCAGGCTAAATACATAACAGGTAGTTTCAACTTTTATAAATTCGTGTCCTACTAGGAAAACAATCTCGTCCATTGTATAAAAGTATCTATTAAGGCACGGAGGGTTCTTCCATTTAGTAGTTTGCAGGGACAAAATCTAGTCTCTCTAGAGGATTTTGACGATGATGGATTAGAAATTGGTGAACTGATTGATTAAAAGGAAGCAGCGATTTTTTTATTGCCATTTGGAATGGTTTTCTGAATCTTTCAGCCATTTTTTTTATAGAGGGGGGACATGGAATACCCTTAATGGGCATTTTGAATTTCTTTTGACACAAACAATTTAAATTTAACAGATGTAAAGGAGGTTGCATTATCTGAAACTAAGAAATTTAGATATCTGAAATGAGCGATATCATCCACGTGAAATTTTAATATACAGCATGTAAAGGTTAATAAAGTAGCGTGAACACATACGTATTTCGAGTATTAATCGATCGCAATAAGCAAATTATAACCGAAGAAGTCTATCGCATGATCTTCATGAACTAGAATACAAGGAATAGGCGACTTTTCTCATAGATAATTTTTAGGGGTTCGACGGCAATTCTGATACCGCGAGAAGTTATCACAAAAATGACACAATTTTAAAATATCTTTGTCGAACCCCGGCTAATAAATGAAAGATCGAGGTAACCCATTGACTCTCTGAAAATTGAAATTCTCCAAATGAAGAATTGTACGGATTTTTTTATGCATAGTTTCATGAATTACTAAACGATTGCGATAAAACAAACAATATGTCCCACTGAAATATAACTTTGAATATTTTGATACGACTTATTCTTGCAGAGTCTTATTCGGCCATTCTTGCTAAGAAAATTTTTTAATATTATAAAGAAAAGGATCGCTCGATGCTTCAATACCAATTCTTTTATGTTTAAAATTATTAGCCCTTAATGTGCTTTGACGGATTCGACAAATAGTATTTATGTATTCTTAGAGATATAAATATTTATCGGGGTCATGTGGAAGTCTGCTAACGATGACTGCGGTATTCTGAGCTTTGATCCGACAATTTTCTTTGACACGTTCAACATTTTGTTCGCGCGTGCGCGCGTTGATGTGTCTCTTTACTGCCGCTAGGAAAGTACCTTTTTGAGGTCAAAATTTAAATAATAGAGAATTATCATCTGTAATTATGGGGAGGGGAGCTTAAGTGGTATAAATATTGATAAGGCCTCTTTAATTTTCCGCTCCTTTTTTTACGACCTCTTTAGAGTTTCCAAAGCGAAGCAAATAGTCCTTTTTTACCATCATCATGCTTATGAAAATAACTGTTCCTATGCCTACAGCAAATTCTTCACATTAAATTTCTATTTTGGGTTTAGGATTGAATATGCTAAGACTGTATTCGACTCAAGGATAAATGTTAGCAATTCGAAAGATTTTTCCTCCTTCGAATTCTATCTCCCCTTGCTATCAATTCTTGTTAATTTGGAAAGAGGAGAAGCAAAGGCTGATAGGTTTGAAATAAATTTCCCATAGTATTGAACTCTTATAAGAAAAGCTTTAAACTTTGGTTGCAGGTAGCATTTTTAATATCGAGAGTCTTTACAGTCCTTAAAAGATTCCGTATATTGAAATGGTATGACCCAAATATGTTATTGACGGTTCCGAAAATTTACATGTAAATAGATTACATCGTTGTCATTTTTTGTCATGTCTTTTCAATGACGTACACAAGTTACTTAAATGATCCTTATAATCTACACCGCCTTATGAGAATTTCCTCAGAATATACGGTAACACCATTCAGATCGCATGCCAATTGACTCATAGTTTGCTGAAAATATTTAGGTGATAATTTGATTCCGCGTGGTAATCTTGTTTGCAACAGACTCTACGATGAGCGCTTAGTGCACTTTTATTCTGAAATTAAGGTGCGTGGAGGATTTTATTGTAAGCCTCTGCCTGATCAATATGGGTGAAATAGTAGTTAGTTACGCCCTTAAAAAACTTATAAATTTGTCTGGTAAAGGTATAGTTATATTTTACGGTTTTACACACATCTCATTTAATTCCACCACCCACCACATTATTTATTTAAAAGTCTAATGCGAAAGGAATGGATCTTGGCTTCATGAATATTTGTATGGAATCTGGTTTGAACTGAATTTATATTGAGGCATTCTTGTGACAGCTAAGTTTTAATTCCAAAGGTTAGAAAACTCGTGGTATGACTGTTTTGGGTTGAGCTTAAGATCTTCCTGATTCCCAAATACAGATTCTACCACTTCAGTAATTTATAAGAATATCAATTGAAATAACAAAGGCTGGAATAGAATTTAAGCCAAATAAGGTAATATTTTTAACTTTAGATACTACCAAATGAACTTCCTTTTCATATTTTCCAAACGACTGCAGTACAGCGCATTGACATGGCTGATTCCTACTCTGAATTATAAGATATATGAAACTGAGTTTATTGTGGTTTACAGAACAATTCCCAATCAGTATGAGAAACGAACATTTTACCAAATCAGTGTTTTTTTTAATTCATTTTGAGATTGTGAATCAAAAAACTTGCCTACAAGTTAACATTGATTTTTGAAATAATTTTTTGACGGGTCTTAAACAATTAAAAAGTTTTGATTCAACACCTACTCTCATTTGCTTGCATCCAGATTCTACATACATCTTTAAATGACAAAAACATTAAATATTACCGGGAAATTTACATTTCTTTTCAAAATGGTCCTTTCTTCTGCACTTATAACAAGGTTTTTTTGCCCCTGCAGTAGAGGTATGTATCCTCAGAGGGGTCGGCACCTTAAAAATATTCTGCCTCTTTTATCTTAGCTGTAAAAGTTATCTCTTATAGTTCTTGTGTAATTTTTATGACATCCAAGAAGAATAATTGATCTGCATTTTGGTGAAATGTAATTTTGAGAACAGATTCATTATTTATAGAACAAATAAAACATGTTTTTATGGCCTCATCGAATTGATTCGCAATAGAATTAAAGTCCAATGTTGACGTTTTAAAACCGATGCGCGAAGCTTACTCTTAGAGAATTGCGATGTGAAATTTAAAACGCTAACGAAAAACTTATTTGCGGAAACGAAATTTTTTATTATTATATCCTAAATTTCCTTCCATTCTAAAGAATTTATGTCTGTTGGCGTGTCGAATAGAGAGGCTGCCGTTAAGAGAATTTTTTAAATATCGTGCGAATTTATGTCAAAATGGCCAAATAGATTGGAGCATCAGAAATGAAATTGGCCTCAATGAATTTTTTAAGCTTGATGAGTAGTCTTCAATATTTCCATACTAGGATTAAAAGTATGGAATGTATGATACGGTTGTATTGATTCGCCATACTAAAATTTATTAATACAGTAATTGCGCTCGTTTTAATTATATGAGCATTAGATTATTCATCGATACGCTTTTTTTGTATTTCTATTTGTTTCGATAGTGATTTTATTAATTTTGTATGTTCGGAATCTGTCATTTTACCAGTCTAAATTTTCTTGCCGCCAATTGTCATGATCTAATTAAGTTGCACGCCGAGCACGTGCAGAATAAAAATTGATCATTAAAAATATAATAGTATGTCATTTTTCATACTGGAATAATAGTCGTTGTTAGGAATGCATGTGTATGGTCCGGAAGGAACGGGAACTTCTATGGCAAAAATAGTCTTGTTTCTGAGTCTTCCCTTCGTAAGCCGAAATTCATCAGATTTACTTTCAGACGTAAATTAAATATTAAAATACTTCTAATGCGGCGTTATTTAAATTATTGTCCTGTTAACTGAATCAAAACTCAAAATGTGTTTTAGATAAGAAATGGTTTGGCCATCGAAGCATACAAAATGTATTTTCTCATTTAAGAGACATATTCAGCTCATCATAGCCCCTCAAATATGTCTGACATGTGAGTTAAAATAAAAAACCAGGTCCGTTCAGAATTTATTCCAATAAAATAATTTCAGATTCTTTTTTAAAAAATTATTAAACGTTTTAACGAAATCAATTTTTATCATCATTGAAATTTTTTGTTTTATAAAATTATTTTATATAATCAATGTTTCTTGGTGACTTTTTTAAAAGAGCGACTTTTGAGTGTGTTGCATGTGAGTAAATTAGAAAACTGTGATAAAATGCATCAAGGGAGTCCAAAATGATCTATTTTCTAATTTTATGCAATTCTGTCTTAAAAATACAAAGGATGAAAAATCCGCAGAAAAAAACACAACGCATGCCCGAACAAAGTTTATTCTACTTCTAATATTTATTCAAATATTTTTTAGCTCTATTAGGTGAATGTTGGAAACTTTT
>SGJC01001537.1:0-11101 GCA_009887335.1 Henneguya salminicola
ACAATGTAACTTAAATCTGATCCATTAATTAATTAGGAGATAGCATAAAATATTTTGAAGGATCATTAAGGTTTTAAAAAGGCGACAGACATAAGGGGGATTTTGGCAGTTTTGTAGCGCCGATTATTGAACGGATTTTGTCAAGTACAGGGAGGAAGTCAAGAATTAATAGATTGAATTGTTTATGCACAGTACGGTCTATCATATTTTTGAACCTATCCTAGGAACCAAGCTCAATGCAATATTGTATTTTTATTGAAAAAAACAGGCAGAGTGAGGCTCCCCCGTTCCCCCCTCCCGGTAGCCTTAGTGGCTGTCTTGAATCAAGGGGTAGATCTTGAAACTTCTTTGAAGAATTCCAGCGAGGTTTTGGTAATCGCGCCAAGAACAAAAAACGTATTTGGGATGCTTTTGAAAATTTTTATATCTTAGACTGATTTAGGCTTTGATAAATATACAAACAAAACTCACCAGTTAAATTCAAAATAGAATTTTCTTGAATCAAAAGTAAATTTGAGCCTCTGAAATTCTGTGAAAAGATTATTGATAAAAGATATGCGATAGAATACTATTGGTAGTTCGCTACCAGAGGGAAATGATTGGATGGGGCATTTGATAAACGATACTGTCATACCGCCACTATTATAGTTAGCGATGCCTATATGTCACTTGGATAACACAAAACGGAAGACCCGGAAAATTCTCTCGAACGAGATCAGAACGGATTTTTACACATCAGTCAAAATAAAAAGTATAAAAGATAAAAATGCCCTCTAAATGCATAATTTTAGAGATGATGGAACTTTTCAGTCGATCATCGGTAGTAACAGTAATTTTAGTAGGAAACCCTGATTTTTGAAAATAAATCATGATGTTTACGATTTACTTGAATTTCTGCATAATGTAAATTACAAAAAAAATGTTATAATTTATTAAAAAGAAGTAGAATCTATTCTATTTCAAAGGTCTCATTCTCATTGTTTAAGGCAGTATGAATGTAAGCAACTTTATGCTTAAGAATCAAACCCTTTATACTGTTGAAAATAATTTGAAGGCTAAATATAAAATAATAACGCACCTGCAAAATTTATCAACAAGAGAAACATAATTAGAAGAACAGCTCTGAAGGATTTTACTGGTTGAACCAATTTTTTCGGACTAAATTTAGGATTAAGTTTACATTAATGTTAAGATTTTCTTGAATATTAGAGCATATTTTTGCAATCTTCTCTAAATAATTATAAATGTCATCTTGGTATAAAAATACAGGAAGAACCTATATTTTTGAAAGATGAATCAGTGAATATATAGCTAAAAGAACGCGATACTAACTCATTTATTTCCTTGATTATTTTATATGTTGAAGAAAATAAATTTTTCTGATCGGATAATTGATTTGCGAGAACAGATAGAGCTTTTGACATGTAAGAAAGGCGGGAAATTTTTAATAATTTCATTTTTTCTGTTTTTATTTCGTTCTGAAGTTTCAAAATATCACAAAAGAAGCTAGAAATTTCATTCTATAATAAAAAATTATAGAATTAAACCATAAAGTTTTTTTCTTGTTTATATCTATAGATAACTAATTTTCGGTAAAAATAAGCAGATTGCACACAGCGAGCATTTAAAAGATCAAATAAATATAATTTTTCCGATGTATCAGTCAAAGAATTTGTTCGCATCATACTAGATGAGAAAATACTAGACTTATCATTCTATTTTATTAGAACATAATGGAAAAAATGATAAATAAATATCTCTACTCGATATAAATTATCAATCGTTAATCAAACCTAAAATGCAAATGGGCATATAAAGGTGATAATTTTAAACAGCCCGAATAGAGTACACAGTGGTGGCTAAATCCGCTGTGCACATTTAATCTGCAACAAACTAATTGTGCGAAATTCTTTTAATAAAATGCCAAATTAAGTATCGTAAAAATACCATCAATGAGAAATAATAAATCAACTCCCTCGTTACAAGAGGTTTTTAATGGCATTTCTCACGCGAATGAAGCAATTATTATACACCACACATGGACAAATCCGCGTGTCTAGGTACTACATACACTTATGTTTTTTTATCAATTGATTGAATATTCTACCTTTTATCGTATCGCCAAAATGCAGAGACGATTCTACACGAAAATTACTGATAAAAAAAAGCGAGATACAAAATCGAAATGTTTCTTACCCCAGAAGTCAGATCCCACACGAACCGTAGTACCTATCATAGCACAGCGACAACGCTGCTTAAAATTATGAGTATGTCAATAAAAGTTAGAAATAACCTACAGTTGCAAAACTTCGACGATCATACTGAACACTAGTTAATTACTGCGCAAGACTTTTTTTTATACAAAAATTGCAGATAAAATTATGTTTAATATTGCTCCATAAAAGGATCAAATGATTATTTTATTTTTGGACCTAAAAAATTATGTCTTTATATAACCGACCAGTTTGAGTTTTTTTTAAAGCTTCATTTATACGATCAGTTTCATCCATCTCCAATAATTTATAAAAAAAACGAAATTCTATTTTTGTGCTTTTGAAAACCAGATTGAATCTCGTGTAAGAAGACAGATGCACGTTTTAACGTATTACAATGGAAAGATGTTTAAAAAACGGAATCATCCAAATTTCGATAAATGTTTATCAAAGATAGAACGTGCCCCGAAAGTAAAAAACTATAAGTATTTTCGACATTCAAAAATGTAAATCTCTATCTCATAAATAAAATGTGTCTTATATTATGTCATATAAAGGAGGGACAGTGTTAAACAAAAGAAATTACCAGTTAATAAAATTGAGAAGATCATAAGTGATATGAATTTCTATAGGTTCCCATATTTTATAAATAAATAAAAGAATGCCAATTGGATGGAAATGACTAAAAATATAAATTAGTTAATCCAAACGGCTTTCAAATCAAAGGGAGAAGGAACTTGAGTTTTCCTCGCGATCTATTTGAAAAAACGCATCATTTTATGGAGTGCAAATGATATTTATGTAGTGTAAGAAATATATAAATCAAATTAAAGGATTTGTATCAATTAGCACCATTATTTTATTCCGGTTTTTATATAAGGAGATCAGGGTGTAAGAATTAAAAAGGATACGAAAATTCAACCATTTAGTTTCTTAAATTTTAATACGTTATAAATATGGTTTGTTGCCATATCTTTCCTAAATTGGAATAGAATCTTTAGAAAAAATATGTTTGATAGGTGAAACTCCTAATCAGAGCCATGGTAATTAGCTAACAACAGAGGGAAATCTTAAGTTCATCCAAAATATACCCGCCTTAAAAATTATAAAACCATATAAATGCAAATATTTAGATAAAAGAAAATAGCAATAAAATTAATGCATAGGTATAGATACAATTGCCATTAAGCCTGATCAACTGTTTTTTTTAATTATTCACACCAATTAGCTTTTATTGGGGAGAGGCTGATAAAATAGCCCAGAACAGAGCATCTCTAGCAAACATTAATTTTTTGATGATTGAAATGTAATATTTTTATAATACCAATAAACGGTTAGATGTTGCTCAGATAATTATATTACAAAACAAAGCAAAAAAGGTTTTTTTTAGAGATAAAGGCTATATATTCGTTAAATTTACCACCAAATAAGATATGGTTTGTAAATTATGTAACGCCAAAAAAGACATTTTTTGCCTTCTCTCTTGTTTGTGTTCTCGTAAAATTTCTTAGCCAACATCACACATTAAAGGTTACTTGTATGTTATTGATATTATATGTGATTTTAAGCAAAGGTTCTCAAGAATTTCGATATCCTCAAGATGAACAGTCGGTTGAATATGTCGATTTCCAGCATGAAACCCTGCAATCTAGACAAGATCTTCTTGTTTTCAAAAACGATAAATGAGCCTGAATATAAATATGTAAGAAAGATGGAAATCTATATTTTGCTTAAATGCGCACTTCGGTTTTTTTAGGATTTGTTCGTACGAATATATAATCATGTAATTTTTGGAACAATAATTAACTCTACCTTCTATGACCCTTATACCTTATGAATCAACCAATACATTATCATTTTATAGATAGATTTCGGTCCTCAATTATTTCATATCGTAACGTTTATAAATAATTAATAGTATATGTGGCAAAACATGGTTCGACAAATTATTTATTATTTTCTATTTTTAAGAATCGTTATTAATTTAATTGAATAATTATTTTCATTTATTCACTAAAAAAAATTAAAAAGTTATATTTTAAAATAGGTTTTTAGTGATGTTTAAAAAATATTTTGGGTTGCTTTGTCGGGTAACGGTTGGTTCCGATATCTATCGCACTGGTAATGTCCAATAATCTATAGAGATATTACAAATTATAAACTGGTAAGCGTATGATACATTTTTATGTGCATGAGACAATTATTAAAAAGCATAAAATTAATTGATCCAGCCCAATATTGTATTAAACAAGGCTATGCTGCTAATGTGTACTTTTATAATTGCCAAAAATTATGTGGGTTAATGGCAATCGATTTTAGCCACCAATCCAATGTTCGTATGGTACGGCATGGCTAGAGGGAAGAGGTTAGGCGGGTGAGAGTACTATGCTACCGCTTATTTTAGAAGCGGGGACTACCTGACTGCTGGCATGAGCTGGATATGTGGTAGCGAAGTCCACCTTGAAATTGACCAGAAAAATTTTATACATCCATTCCGAGACAAAAAAAGTCCATTTTGCTACACCGAAAATTTTACACATGAATTTAAATAAAATAGTTTGAATAATGATAATAATACTAGAGGTAGTCATACCAGTTATGGCCTAACCGAAGATCGCAAGGAATTTTTAAATCGGCAACTTTTGAATAGATTTTTAATTTTTATTAAAATTTTATTTGATATAAAAATTAACATATTTCTTTAAATTTCCCATATTCTACCCGATGATTTAAAAATTACTTAATAAGATCGTCATAAAAAAAGTCTGCCCCTCTCTCAAATATGTTATAAAGCTAAAAACAACGACGAAGAATTTATAATTAACTGAAAATAATATGTTGAAATTAAATATCCCTTCCGGCATTTTTCTTAAATATTAATAATGATTTAGAAATTTTTGCACGTGCATTTCATGGGCCGCAAAAATTACACGGAATTTGGCCGTTTTTTTACTAAAATCAAAATTATTTTGAATTCGCACAATTTTACAGTTTTTAAAAATGAAAATAATTTGTGAAACATAATAAAAGTAAAAAAATACTCCTTTATGTTAAAAAAAAAAATTAATTTTGCAACAGTTTTTTATTTGGAAATGTTCGTTGTAATTAACTCCATTACCACTTATAACATTTGAGGTTTCTGTTTACACAAAAAATCACACCGTAATGTAGTTTGAATGTTGCCCACAAGTCGACGATGTTAACGTACGCATTTTTATTTCTTCTGCATGACATTCCAAAATATAAGGATGCTATATTATCGAAAAAATTCTCTACAGATTTTGCAAGTTAATTTGGGGAACCTATTATCACCATAAAAAATAGACGGCTTGATAAGAGGTATTTTTTTTAAACACTTCTTTTAATTTTATTTTCTGTTTTAATTTATTCTGATATGCATTGAGTCACAAAATACGAGATAAAATCTCGAAAAATAGTTCGAGAAATTTCAGTGGTCATGCGCGCATTACTCGCCAACAAATTTATTGTAGAATAGTTCATTATGGATTCGTTGTTTTTCAGTTTTATTTGTAACAATATTTTTAGATTATTTTTTTGAATAATTAGATTTTAATGTATTGGCCACTTGTGATCGCCATGTAAATGAATGCTTTATTCTCCCAAAATGCCATAAAATATTCGAGATTATTCTTTATAAAGTTTGATTGTTTTAAGAGGAAAATTTTTAAAAAATTGACTAACCATTAAAGTTAAAGACAAGTTCAAAAGCGTTTTGCCCTCTAAATATGTTACAGTGAGTTTTAAATTTAGTGAGAATTTTTGAACTAAATTGCAATATAATCTTCAACGTGGTGTTATTTGGTAAACAAATATTGCGGAGTCTGAGACACCATCGCTCAACAATGAGCGCCCTTTTAAATTTTGTTGGAGGGGCGAACCTTTGGCAAAAGTAAAAAAATCTTAAGTTCGCATACGCGTGCAAATAGTGCATCGGATTAAGTCGAAAGTGCTGCGTTAAATTAGCGTTTCGAAATTTTTTAAAATGATTAAAGACTATTCATGCAAAAAATCTGGACAAATAAAGTAGATTATTTAAAAAAATGACTCTTTCTTGATAAAAAATTCCTTTGGCTAAATGCGGAATGTGATTTATTTTAGGTTGTAAAATAATTTAATCACGTAAACCAGATATGCCAAATATATACTGCGAAGAGGAGATTAATCAAGCTGATGATACACTGGCAGTATCTCTATTTTAATTTGCTGAGGGAAATGAACGATGTTTTGTTTTAAGCCAAATTATTTACGTAAAAGCATGCTTTTATGAATATTTTTGGTATATTTCTATGAATAAAACTCGTGATTTGATGAAAAAATGTGCAACGCGCAGTTCACAGAGTTGTTTTTTGTTCAATTTGTAATTCTCTCAGAAAGAAAAAAATATTAGGCAATCAAATATTATAAATGGTCGTTTTTTAACATTTATATTATAAAAAAAGTGTCTTGAAAATACTGTCTGTGAGCGCCGTGAATATGGCCCGCCGCCCTGACTAACAACTTTAACGGGGAAATTTTTTCGTTATTTTAAAGTTACACGATGGGCTATTCCATGGTTCGCCAGGCTTTGAAAAACAATGCGTGGGATAACCTGAACCCAAAAAGTTTGAAGACCCCTGGTATAAAATATAGTAATTATAAAATGAACGAATTAAAATGTTAGAAACATACTAGTTTAGGAGTTGATTGGATAGTATTAGCTATATATTACTATAATTTTAAAAACTGCTATTAAATCGAGTCAATTTTTGTGTTTGTTTGAGCTTGTCTATGTTGATTTTATCTTTTGGTTTTTTAAAACCCTCACAAAAATTGACGCTAGCAATTTTAAGGCTATTTTGAAATGCTCTAAGTTAAAAAAATATTCACATCACCTTATTGATAGTTTCGATTCATTTAACGGACTACTTTCTGAAATATTATTTCGAGAAAATACCTTTATTTAACTTTATTATCTTTTTATCGTGTTTCTCTTTCATTTCACAACACGCGCATGTCACCTAGCAATTTGCCATTTAAACTTCTTAACTTTATATTTCTAGTATTGTCGTCACTATTTTATAAAATAGTTATAATTAAATATATAGATATTGGATTAATTTTTTCTCAATATTTATCTTTGAAAGTCGGAAGGGATTTCGCATTTAGACTTTTGCGCCTATTTTTATTAATTTTCCTTTCAAAGTATTTTTTTTTTAAATGAAGAATAAACATAAAGTTGAAATGATAATAGGGAGGAGGAAAAATAATTCGAGGCATAAAGTTAAAAGGGACAATGACAAGTTTATTTCTTGAAGCAGTAGTCGTCAATGTTCGGCCCAGGGCCTAAACCGGCCTGTAAACTGGTTCTTTTAGGTCCGCGAGCTAAGAATAACTTTTATAATTTCAAAATATAAATTGAAGGGGTTGGCGGCTGTTTATTGACGGAGTTGAAACATAGAACTGCCTGGAGGCGCCCCTACGGTTTTGTATCAAGCGGCATTGCGGTGTCCGATATTCTTGAATAAAATATATTATTTTTTTAAATGAGCTACCATTTTGCCGCTGGCGCGCGGGAATAAATTCCGTATTTTGAAGTTAAACAACTGGATGTTATATTCTAAAACTTTTGATGATAGATTATTTATATTTCATTTGTTACGCAGTTGAAGGATGCTACGGAATTTTTTTTATAATTTTTTTGGGTATTTACGAGAAACTTAATTTTTCCGAAGTGATTTTATCATAGATATTCATTTATCGGGTTTTCCAAGATAATATAGTATAAATCATGAAATCTCAAAGGAGGGCGCGGACTCCTTGATGGTTAACAGATAGAGTTTAAAGTGGTTTTGTGGATAAAATATGTTTCAAATATATATTTTGTTCACCCTCCCTAGAATCACAAAAAAAAGTGTGATATTAAATTTGGGTATAGCTAAAGATACTATCTATATTGTTTGCATTTTTTTCATAAATAGTAAAGATAGGCATCACATTTTTTTTATTTGCAATTTCAAATCAAGAAATATTTCGAAAATATTTTCAAACAAACTCCTATTTTTTACAACGGATACAAATTTAGAAAAAAACTCCACGCGCAAGTCTATTCAATATTATATTTTCTCAGAATACCAATTAAAAAAATGCAAAGCTAGTTTGAAGGTCGATGGGGGAAAAAATTTCTTGTATGAATCCAAAACACTTGTGCGAATCAAGAGCGATTATTCCCGATGATGTTAGAAAGGCAGCAAGAAAAATAGAAGAAAAGGCCCTTGAACTAGCATTCAATCGTTGTTTGACTGCCGTCAGTATTCATCGTCAGCTTTCCATCCCGGCACCCGTTTCCAATGAGGAATTCTAGGGAGTTCCTAGCGAAAAACAAATAAAGGCATTGGTCAAGGACGTTCGGAGATGTAGGAAAAATAACGACTTATCTGAAATTAAATCGGAGGTATATAAATTTTGAGATGGCGAAATTTTTTTTCGCTTCGACTGGAACGGGGTCCATTCAGAGGACATCGAATTATCAGGTGGATGTCTCCAGAGACTCTTTCTCTGCTTTGGACAAACAATCCAGGGCTTATCGATGGAGCATATGCATGCACGCCATCTCCCTTCTCGCAGACAGTCATGACTTACGATTTGGCTACATTGTCATTTGTGCCCTGCGTGTATGCCCATTTCACTTGAAAAAAAGAGTATCTATATTTGCGACTCTTGACCGAAATCATTTTGCAACTAGAATACAAATAAGATCCTGTCAACGTCAATTGCCATTTCGAAGTGGGATGGTTGAATGCAGTCCGACAAGAATTTCCTATTCCAATCATGAATGGATACTATTTCCATTGGAAGCAATCAAATCGGCAAAAATTAATAAAAATTTGATTTTTAGAGCCAAATGCAAAAGATATTATTAAAAAATTTCCTTTTTAACCTTGCTATAAAAAATATGAAATTCCAATTGCTATAAATTATTTGGAAACTATTTTTCTCGGAGAAAAAGAAAAAACTTGTTTGAACTATTCTTAAAAGGTGTGGATTTTAAATATCCTTTAGAGCTGTGGTTTTTTTCTGCAATTCGAACAAATTACGTTCTAGGGCGCTACAATAGAAGGATAAAAGAATTGCTTGCAGCTCCCCATCCAAACATTTTTACTTTCCTTCAGGTGATCAAAGACGAGGCGCGATCCTGCAAAAAATTGTTGAATAATATTCGTTCTGGTTGCGAAGCCTTTCCAAGTTCCACTCATTTCGTCCTCCGCCTTTGCCAGAATTTTTTTTGATTTTCAGAAAAACAATTGACAAAACAAATTTTAATTTTTTTTGGGTTCTATTCGGTTATACGAGCCATTTTTATTATTATTATTTTTATTTTAATGAAATTGTATTTTTTAAACGTGTTTTAGACTTTCGGGGCCCAAAATTCCGCAATATTTTTTATAATTTTTTCAAATGGATCTTGTCTGTTTAGAGTGAATCGCCATATAGATTCTGAAATGTACGAATCCAAAAGATGACGATGCGTTCCTCTTCTGCGCATGCCTCCTTATTTGGCCGATTCCCATGTTCTCTCGATCGTTTGTGTATGAGCTCCGCTTATTGGATCGACGAAATTCTAACTGTGGTTTACTGTTACGTGTTTGTATCGTTTGTCATTCCCTATTTTAGTAAAGGATTTCCATTTGTCGCTTATTATAATTTTTGGGCTTTCTATCGTTCCGGGTTTAATCCATTTGTATATGAGTGGTAATAGGGTAGATTTTGTACGATCTTATACGGGGATTATAAAGCATTCTTTGCTCTCCCTACAGATTTCGCTAAATACCCATCGTTGAAATTATTGATTTAATTTACAATGAATTACAGGGGTAGTTTAAAACGGATCGTATAACCGAAAAGTACCTTTTTTTTAATAATAAATATTTTTTGAAAAAATTAATACGTGTTCGCTATGCCTCGGTTAATTAACCAATTTAAAGTTTTTGTTATTTTTTTAGTTTTTGTCAGTTTTTTATGCTATTTATAGGTACCGAAAAAATAGCTTGAATTTTGAAAATTAACCATTTTCATGCAAATGTCGTGTTGCCACGTTTTGAGTTCGAAGGCTATATGAATTTTTTAAATTGTAAAAGACCGCATGGAAAATATTAGAAAAATAATATAGTTTGAAAGAAAAATAAAATTTTAATCTTCGTATAAATTGGATAAAAAGCATTGAAATTATATTGATTTGGCATAAAAATCATAAAGAATCTTATTCGAAGCAACGACGACGTTTTCTTACTTCAGGAGGGAACTGACATAATTTGGGTCTAATTAGTGTATATTTTTCGATGCTAATCTCAACGAATTTATCAGATGTCTTTTCTTCAATCTGCTCATGTTTTACTTTTTAGTAAGTCAACACTACCAAAATATTATTGCCACAAATTTAATGATTTAATCATTTTGGACTAAAAAATTTAAGATCGTTTTTTTTAGATTTATCCTTATTCCTTTTTTAACACAAGGATAATATTTATTATTCAATAGAAATTTATTTTCTATCTCACCCTGGGAGATTGAAAGAATTAAGGGAAATACGAGTGGTAGAAATATGTTTTAATTTATATTTTATAAATGAATTTATTATGTGGTAACCTTTCAATACGTAAATAAGTTAAAATACGAAAACTATATTGGAATATTTAAGACATTCGCCGTTACGCCATTCGCAAAATAAAAACTACAAGCTTTCTTTCCCATATCGTAAAGCTTGACATTATATATACCGTATTTTCCGGTAAATAACGCGCACCTAGCTGATAATGCGCAAGGGGTGCACTACAAAGGAGTTGTTTTCTGCGAATTCAAACATAAACGTATTCAACAGATCAACACAACAA
>SGJC01001541.1:0-10902 GCA_009887335.1 Henneguya salminicola
TTGTAAAAAAAATTAGTTATTTCTAAGTCTGATGCTTTATTCATAGAAATTTTCTTTACACTAGTGCCATTAATTGGAAGTTTTTTTATCGAAGTCTTGTTAGTTTATTATTATTTTTTTGAAAGCTGTAGCAGTTTTCCTCTTTAGATATAATTTTTCCGTTGAATTGAATTTAAAGCCAAAATATAATTTGTATTCATTTTGTTTTATTCAACATCCCCACCTTTATAGGTATTATCTTTTTTTGCATACATCTCTCTCAGACATATCGTTCTTAACATCTTATAGAATATCGAATTTTATTTCAGTCGAAATGCACTTTCTCCTATGGATATGACAACATTTTATCGCCAAAGAATTTACCATGTAATTATTCATTATTTAAACATATTTTTATTTAAAATATTTATTATTTTACTATAATATTATTATCTTTATCATTTGTTAGATCAGTTTAACTTTCTTAGGAGGCAAGAGAAGTAAGAATCTTACCATTTTTAAAGACTATGTCTTCTTTAAAAAAAAGATAAAAGGGAACAAAATTATATTGAGGCATTCAAAATATACAACAATTGGATGTTCTGCACGATAATCTCACAGGAAGGGAAATTCAGTTGTTTTAAAATTGAATGTACACACTCACGATTCCTCCTTTTCTGAAATCGAATATATTGGGATAAGTAATCAGATAAATCAAACAGTTGCGGCAACAATGAATGAAACACAGAAAATTTTATTTACATTTAAACAAAAGCTTGCACTTTTTGCCCCTCTATGTTTACCTGCTCGTTTGAATATAAAATGACCAATTCAAAGAATACGAGAACGAATAATTGTCGATCATATTTCTGCTACAAATTAAAATGATCTTACAATCCCGGTCGAATATAAATTAAGCATATCCTGACAGATCTTTACATTAAATGATTGAAATGGTTCCAATCGAATATTACAATTCGCAACCGCACGAAATGTTGGATTGTTAGATGAAGATTCTCATAGGTTTTGCGCTGGAATATTTAGAGTGCCTCCAAATATAAGTTCCATTTGATAAAGAACGAAATTTTATTTCCTTCTTTAACTGCATTGATGCAAAGCAAAAGTCAAATATCATATATTGAGTTCTTCAGTAAAGAAACTGAATTAGTAGGTAACAGACGACCAGTCTATATCCTAACGGTGTCTTGAATGTTTTTTTTTAACAACATCGAATTGTATTTTTCCTAAACTAGACGAAAGGATTGCATCTTTCATTTCAGTCCATTTTTTGGTTTCCATTCAAGTGTTCCTTCTCTATTATCCCCATACAATAACATTGTAGTTTTCAAAGATAAAATAAAGCGTGCTAAAAGTTGAGCGTTTACTTCTCTGCCTAATGTCTAATATGCCTTTAATTTAATCTTCAAGACATAATTTTATGCAAATAGAAATATTGACGTATGTACGAGAGGTTATGAGTTCTTTCAAAATAATCGAATTGGGAGTATTGTAACCGCTAATCTGGTTAGAAATTCAAGGTTTATCACTAATTGTGGAATTTTTATTATTTAATCGTAGAAAACCTTCCAATTACAAACGATGCAGTAGATATCTGACATCATCCCTTTAACCGATTATTAAATTTATCCTATTCCTTTATATGGGCACTTCTAAACAAACTCAAGGCAAAGAGAGCTCTTAACGAATTTCATGTCAAAATGAGGCTGGAAGGCAATTTTGCAGATAACAAAAAACGTATCCAAGAAAATTTCTAGGATCGCTGCAATCGCATCATAATATGATATAAGCCATATTAAAGTTATTAAAGATGAATTTTTTTCTAATTTTATTTTTGATTTGATCTTATTGTAGAAGTCGCTTGATTTACTTTTTTTTAAATAATAAATTATTATTTACCGTTTAATTAAAATCAAACATGACATTTCTAATTGTTTGGATAATAATTATTGTTTTTGGATTAGAACCTAATTATATTTAGGGTGGACCTTTAATACATTCTAAAGAGCAAATGACCGTTCCTTCAAAAATATTAATGAATTTAAAATTTTCTCTTTTTAAAGTAATAATAAAAAGATATTTAAAAAATTGTTATTTTTTGCTATTTATCGTATTTAATTGTGAAACTAAATTAAAAAGGATTTTGAATAAAAATAGACATTAAAAATGAATAATTTTTGGGTAAATTTATTGGAAATGTAATGTTTGAGCTTTTAAATGTCGCTGAATCTCATTATATTCTTTTAATTTTAACTAAGACCTTTAGGACATTTTTAGTCAGAAATGAAAAATGTAGACATAAAAAAAGTAAAATGTTTCGAAATAAGTTAAAGAATTTTAAAACCGCATAAAATTTTCAATTTTAGTTAAATATATATTTGTAAAATCTTTGCTTTTTTTGTCATAAGTATTGTTATTGTGTCTATAACTTGTCTTTTATTGATATTGGTGGTCGATTGGTAGTTTATTGGAGTGTAAAACATGCAATACTTTTTCTATTTTAAAAGGAAATATAATCGGAATATATATCTACAAAAATTACAGTATTATTTTCAACAAAGCATGTCCTATAACCATATTTATTGATCGATTTCATATTAGTATTTTTTAACTGATTTATATAATTTTTAATTCCATTGACCTTTTTTTTACGTTTAAAAGGCAAATTCTTGTTTCAGATTTAATCAATTAACTTAGGATAAGTTTAAATAAATTAAGTAATAATACGCGAGGGGGCACTTTTGGAAAATACAATTTTTAAATGTCCCCTATTTAGAGGAAGCCCGTCTTTTAGAAAGTATAATGTTTTTCAAGTTGCAATAAAAAATCGGCTGTAGAATTTGAGTCATAATTTTAAATGCCTTTTCAAATAATTATGCTTGTTTCATTAAAAAAAACTATAGAAAATGCATTTGATAAAAACTTTAGTGGGATAAATCAGAAAAAAACAATATTTGTTTCACCAGAAATCTCTGTCTATCCCGAATCATACTCCTGTCAAACTACAAAGTGCTTTGGTACTCTTAGGAAAAATTCCATAAATCATTAAAGAAAATCACCACATATTCCGTTGAGCGCCCAATCCAACGCAACGCTTGGCGTAGCCGACGATTGCTTAATTTTGCTTATCTCACGGGAAATAGTGCTGCTAACTGCACTATTATGCCCTTTAAAATCTATCATTCATTTTTACTGCTTTCTTAGGTATAACAAAACACACCTCTACTTCAGTCTTTCCTTTTCCCACCTACCGTCGTGTTACCTTACCATACAATAATAACGAATATCAGCCATAAATTAGGTCTGGGAATTTTCAGAAAATAAATGGCAAAACTAGGTTTCGAACTCTCAGCCTTCGTCGTAGCTTTAACGGCGAGCTTCTACCCCTCGACCACATCGGTTATACTGGACAAAAAAAAGTAAAAGTTAATATATCCTTAGAAAATAAGAATATAAGTAATTTCATTTTTAATCAATGTATTTTTTAAATCACTTATTAAAAAAAATATTTTTACGTTTAAAAGATCGTTTCTATTATTATTCTCTCATACGAAGATAACGTGAAAAATTGACGTTAAAACCTAAGAACACTGTCTAAAATTAAAACATGCATCGAAAGTATAAATTGAATTGCTGAAAATACCGTCAACCCTGTCTTATTTCGAGCTTTCTTATTAACTATACTTTTTGTAAATTTAAAAAAATTTTTCCCCATTTTACTCCGACTAAAATGTACTATAAAGCAACAAATAATCTGAAATTAAAAATAGTGAGAGATTGAAAGTATAATTGATCCTTTAATTTTTATCAAACGCATTTATTTCATGAGATATTTCAGTAAAACATTTTCTGAATAAAACCTTGAAAATATATTCCGCGCCATGGAGGCATTCCTAAGTTCTCTCCTCTCTTACTCTCTTAGGAATTCTTCATTATTATGGGTGTGGACGCTGATGCTGAAAGGGATACTAAGATATCCTTGTGAATCATGATATCATGAGTAAATTCTTCAAGAGAGATAGATTAATGTAGAATCTCCAACCATAAGATATATTGAGATTCCTGACAATATTTTTTATCATGATATCCAGCCATCAATCTATAGATCCATTAGTGAGTAATTATATCACGTCAATGTATCTGCCTTGGTCTTGGCTCTCAACTCCTCAAAACATCCACTGCTATTCATCGACTCTTCCAAATCGTATTTTTTATAAATATTAGACTGTCAGCAGTTTCAAAGGCTCTATCAACTGCCTACTAATATAATTTGTGTAGAATTATGCTGGCAATAGTAGTAGGGTAATTTTATTACGGATATGTTCCAGTTACGTGCTATTTTTTAAAGAAATTGAAATCCTTCACATTTAGACTCAAGAGATCTTTTTGGGCCATAAATGAATAAATAAAATACTTTGTGGCTGATGAAATTTAGATTCAGCAATAAAACAATTTTCTTCTTTTCGATTTTTTTTTTTCACGGGAGCGTCTACAAATTTTCCATACCTACCCGTTTTGGAAGAATATACTCATTGATTGAGAACACGTTATGCATTTCATAAAAGTCGCAAGAAGCTTATCGTATTTTAACAAAAATAATTTCGTCTCGAAAAGTAAAAATCTTTTGAGACAAAAAATTTAATTTTAAATTAAAAAAATATTTAAAAAAAAACTTTTCTTTTTAATTTTTATTCGAGTCTTGGGTCATTCACTTTATCCTTTTCCACAACGAACGAATGAAATAATGTCAGAAATTCAGTTAAACGATTTGCTTTGTTTTATTTTACTGACTTGCATCGACAATTTATACAAGAAATTTAAAATTTTAGGTGTATCAGATCAGGGATGTAAAACTTAATAAATTTCAAAAATAATACATAATTTATGACGCATATGTGCAATAAAATAATCTTATAACCCAGAAATTAAAATTTCAGAATAAATATATATTTTATTTTTTATGTCATTTTGTTTCTTTCAACCATTCAATAAATTTATTGAACCTTCAGGTGTCAACGTTACTCATTCTCCATATTTTATTGATGCCTGTCTTTGAAAATACTATTTAGTTATTCTGAGAATATAACGAATTCATTTTTTATTGTATTAATAAATGCAATAAAGTTTGGGTGTGTTTTCAGAAAATATTCGATAAATCTCTTATTATATCGCTCTTACCAATTATTTGTGAGATATATGATATCATTTGTGACAGATAAAATGTTCCATATCTCTTCAGCCATGTACTGTTCAAATTAAGGGTAAATAAATTTATGGCCTCACTTTGATTGAACTAAGATGGGACAAATTGTATTGCTTTCGGTATTTTTTACAGAATCCACATAAGTAATCATCCTTATTTTCTCAAGAGTAAATATAAAATTTGAGCCTGCATTCAGAGGAAATTATTCTTTCACAGCTTTGATGTGGCCTTTCTCGAAAGAAGCTGAAATATACCTAGGCATCCATGAATATTCTATTAGTACGATAATTCCATGGAATAGGGTACGATACAAGGATTCAGACTTACATGTTAAAGGCGCAGAAACACGCGGAACGTATAAGTTTGTTCCTGGGTCAAAAACCATACTTTTAGTGCACTGAGTGAATAGCAATGGCACGGATTTGAATGTAGCACAAATCAAATTATGCCCGTTAGATCTAATTAAAGTTAGGCATTCCTCCGTATGTCAACATAACATCTGATGAGAATCCCCGTTTATGTCTCCGAACCGATATATTCGGAAAAAATAGCTACCTATTGTTTAGATAACGTAGAGGCGGTAGTGTTATAGATATTATACTGTCCAATTCTATTGATCTTCTTCTTTTTCTAATCTGTAAATATATGTTCTGCTTCATTGGAACGATATATATCTGATAAGGAAATTGAATGATATTCAACTTGGCGCATTCTTAATTTAAACATTTATTTATGAGAGTGTCTGACGAAATGAGATTTGGAGGAGTTAGTGAATCAACTTGGTGATTTTCGAGTTGAACATTTGTGTTTACTTTTAAAGACAACGACACCGTATTTCTTTGTTAATCTTGCTAAACAACAATAGGGTTTGAACTTTCTACATCTACAATATTTGGTTCTGTTAAAATTTTTTTTAGTTGGCATAAATATATTTCAAACACAAAATGTTTTTTTGCAGATGTTCCTTTTTAACACGAAATTTATGATGATAATCCTTTAACATGTTCATCTCATTAATTTCATTTTATCAATGTATTTTAACTATTTACACAAACTAGCTTTCTTTTTCGATTCAGATAACTCAAGTATTTCAGAATAGCAAAATAGTTTGTTTAAATGTTTTAGAATTATTTCGTAGACAAGCGAAAAATTTTTTACCCTAACAGTAGAACGTTTGAATAATAACTGACTGTGTTGCTGCTATATTGAACACGCACTACATCCAGGGTGTGTAATCGACTACAATTTAATCGTTTGAGATACAGTAATTAAATAAAAATTCACCGTTCTGATGCAAGAACAAATTAAATTATACGCATGACTAGAGTAGAAGCAAAAAGAACTTACCACCCAATTTAATCTAATAGCTTTGAAGCTGTCAAAAATTCGGCAACCTTTATCCCCGTGAGCTAGCTGAGAAACGTGTTTCATATAATAGGAGCATAGAAAATAAATAAATACTACGTATGCTTAAAATTCACATCGATACAACATAAACTTTGTACAAAAATAGAAAAAACAGAGAAAACTATGCTTCTTCTGGTGATGATGATTTCTTATCCCTGTTTTTGGCTGGTTTGATATTATGCGCCAAATCATGAAAACTAGAAGAATGTATTGGGTGTAAAGGAGTCGAAATAGGTATCATAGAAGGAACAGTAGAATTAGATGCATTTTTAATATTTGGTCCATCCTGAGGATAAAATTTTCCTTCATAATTATGATCCATACATACAGCGCCATACGTTGAGTAATTTTGGGGATATTGCTCGTTTCCAGCTAAATTTACAGGTAGAGGGTTATTGTAAACAAGAGTCGGTTGTAATTGTTCCACCTTGGGTTGAGGGTTTGGGTGTATCATCTTTACATTTTGCAAAAGAGATGTTAAGTTTCGAGCACCGCTCTCGAAATCGTTTTTGTTAGAATTAACTGAAAACGTCCGATTTTCTTGATGAATGCGTTGACCTCGTTTTAGTTTTGGGCGTTCGGCATTTGACTGAACATAAGAGAATAAATAATACTGATGCGCGAGATCCAATTGAATTTTTTGGGGTTCCTTGCTCAGAGAGAGAGTCAGAGACAGAGGGAGAGGTACTAATATCACGTGGAACAGTATTCATGTCTGGAACAACCGATAATTTAGCTTCTTCAACACGTTTAAATATATCAGGGTTTATTATAGCAGGTTGACCCTCTGCTCGACATTTTTCCAATCGTTTTACTACGATTTAAAATTATTTTATACATTCCTCCTGAAAATCGCGCACATCATCTTGACATTTCTGTTTGAATATCTTACAATGCAAGACTAATAGAAATACCTTTGATGCTTCGATCACTTTATTCATATGTGTTATATGTTTCACGGTAGAATGCAGTATTTGAGAACGAGAGGACTAAGAATTATCACGTCAACATTGAACTTTTTCATGATCCTCAACAGGAACTACTTGAAACAGCATGTCAAAATTTTCTTTGATATTTCCGCGTCGTTTTCGTTCAAGTTCATTGTGAACTCGTTTTTTTTCATCATTAAAAGGATTTAGAGGAAGTTTCTGATCCGACGGCATATTACCAAGATCTGGCAAACTATCAAGGTCACTCTAAACAATTATAAATCTATTGGGAAAAAATTGATGCTGTTATTATTCAGCATAGAAATTGAAGGAACGGGTTGAACTCGAGTGAATAGGGAGAAAAAAAAGCTCCAAAAAATTTTAATAAAACAATTCTATATTCAAAATTAATTTTATCTAAAAAAAAATGCGATTATCAACGGCTAGGAATATACTTTTTTAGTTCAAAAATAAAAATAAATTCCAGGGTTTATGTTGAAAAAAAATAAGAATACTTAAAAACATACATCTTCATAAGAATCTTTCCCAGAGCTCATGGCAAAAATGGCAAAAGGGACCAAACCGCTAGCCGCATAGGTTTTTAACAAAGTAATTTAAAATTTTTATTTACACTATTAAAAGTATGCCATTCAGTTTTACCCCTAACTATTTGGCAAACGCATTTAAAATAACTTGTTTATTTAAATTTTGCATTTATATCATTAAAATAAAACGTTTGCAATCAAAGTCGGCCGTTTTCAGTCATGCGTATTGTATAAATTCTAGAATACTCATCAAATTTCATACATTTAAAACGTGTTATAAAATTATGAACGATTCTTTTAATAAATTACTATTATACGTCCTCGATGTCATTTTTGGGCAATATAAGATGAAATATAAATAAAAAACGCACTTAAGTTGTTAACGAGCCTTTAACACAGCAAATAATCTCTTGTTTAGGCCTTGCATCCTATAAATGGTTTCAAATATTAAACCCATATTATTCGCAATCATTACACTGGGAATATAATATAATTATTTTGAATATTTGAGGGTCACCAGAAAACTCACCTTACTAAAAATCGCGGTTAAAAACTTGGTCATCAAAAATCTTTTTGTGAATTAGAACTTGCCTATATTTTTGTTATTTTATTACGTATTTTTCTTATAAAAAGATATGACATAAAAATTTTATTAAGGATGGCCATTACCACCATCTCAAGAAAGATGAGGCTTTACAATTGAAATTGACTTATGCGCACTCGCAATAATTTTTTTTTGGACAAATGTAAACAAATTTACCCTTTTCTAAATTTAAAAATATACATTTTATAATAAAAATATTACTTTAATTGATTTTAATTGTATATTTAATACTATCATTAAGTAAACCTTTTACGACCGCAATTGAGCGGCTTGAATAAAATCATTAATTCAAGATTTTGTAATTGAAAACCCATTGCGACCTCCACGTTCTTGAATGTAAATAAGAATACTTTTATGCTTACAATCAATGCATCAGTTTTAAATCGAAACTAAAATCCGCACAGGTGATCTAGATTTCATCGAAATACAAAACATGCTTATCAGTACAATAATAATTTGCAAAAGACATTTCTAAACACTGGCATCACAAAAATAAAAATGAGTAATTTGACTTTTTTTTTGGTAAATTAAACTAATTCTCTTCTTTTATAACTTATTTAATTCCTAGGGATGACAGCTAATTAAGAAATCTCCTTTTGACCAGCCATTAATTCAAAATTGTTTTTCCATTCGGGTTTTTTCGTTTTCTCATAACATTATTGCAAAAATAATGAGTATAAAAATAATATTTCCACTAACCATCATTTTAATCCCTGTATATTTTTTCACTTAACTTCTCCATCCCTACAAAATATATCTTTATTAATGTTCAGGTAGAGGATTTTAACTAGAACTGAGCACGCGTTTAAAATTAAGATAAAAAATTGTGACATCCAGTTTTATCCAAATAAATAGCATCGACTTTAAAAAAAAAATTTTAATCTAGGATTGTATGTGTAAAACCTCACTGATCTCGTTCGAGAGGGGATTCACAATCCCCCACTCGGCCACTGCCGACGCCAGGTAAAAATCCCTGCCAAGATTTGCGGTAGTGAGGAGATCACCCACGAAACATCCCGCCAACCTTTTTTTCTCTTAGAATGCCGTCCCGCAAAAACATTAGCTCGCGGACTTTTGAAATTGTTGAATATTTGAGTTATTTTTACAAAAGCAAACATAAAATATTAAACAATTTACCAAATTTAGAATATTTAACCGCAAAACTACTAAATAGATACATTTTATGAGGAACATGAATTTTGCAAAGATATTTTCTAAAAAGCATGATATCCAAACAAGCTCAAAAAAGTAGGTTAGAACAACATAGGTTGAGATTGCAAAGTTACACCATGCGTTGACAACGTTTTGCGGACCGAGCTCCATTTTTTAAAAATAGAAACTTTTCGGAGCTTCTCGGAAAAAATGAAAAAATGGAGGAAATAAAATAAAAAAAACCTCCTTTTATTTTTTACATTTTCAGTGGATCTACCGAAACTTTGTCTGTGATCGCATCTTTACGAATCCCTGATTTAGGCTGAATGCGACATAATTCTCACCTGTAACTAAATTTTCGGGGAAACTCGAAATCTATCGAATTAATGGCGGTAGAAAAAAAAACAGTTTAAAACAACTATACTGCATAAAAATGCTTTTTAATCTCCAATAAATAATATTTCTTTGATAGAATCAAGAAAATCGCCCCATAGATCCCTTGAATGCCGTCTCCGCCATAAAAGCTCCACCAGAAAATCGTCAAGACAATTTTCAAGATGATTTCCCTCTTCTTCTTAGGAGTTAGTTCTATTACAAGGCGAAATCTTTATTTTTACAGTATTCCACGTTCCTTCGGCCGTATTGTTGTGAGCCTCAAGGCGTGCATCGATAAAATTCCCTGAATGATTAACAGTATCGTGTTCATATAGTTGTCAAAGGGAAAAATAGCTTCTAAAACAATCAGGTCTTATTTTTGAACCATGTAGGACGCATGTAGAAATAATTGAAATTAATGTTTCAGTTCTCAAAATCCAAGCTGGCTCCCACCATTTTTCTTAGATATTTCATCTGAATGGGATCTTTTTGGGACAAAATCCAGTGATTATACAGAGTTGTATAGGCTTAATACCGGCGAGCCAAAAATGTGATAGGTTTAACGATTCATCTATTCATAAGCAGGTGCAATCAAGAAAAGTTTCATTAAACATGAACCATTCTTTTCGGCATTGTTTTTTGGTACGCGCCATCTTCGTTTTCGTCTTCTAATTCTAGATTTATGGCAAG
>SGJC01001543.1:0-13131 GCA_009887335.1 Henneguya salminicola
TCTTTTTATTTCTTCGGTAATTGTATCCATTATAAAAGAACGAGCTCATTTTTAATACTTAGGAGGTTGCGCAATAGATTTCTGCGTTTTTCTGCGGATGTTTTATACTTTCGATTTCATTCCCCTTACTAGTAACAATAAAAGGCCCATCAGTTAATAGTTACAACATTTTCCTTTTGGTCTGAAACCTTGTTTATTATGATGGGCATTTTCTTTGTAAAACTGATAGATCTGCTTTTGAATCTTCTAAAAATTATTCCTGCAATTTTTCGGCGCAGGACCGCGCATTCGAAATTTAAAACACTTGCGGGCTTGTGTCTCCAAACAGTTTATCGTATCAGATAGTAGTTTAATTTCTACACTTGAACTCGCAATTTTCTCGATTTTTTTTTATCCCAGGAAATTGCGTAAATTATCTGATGCAGTAACACTACAGGTACAAACATTTATTCTGTCATTATTTTTAATTATGTTTTCCAAATTTTTGACGGTGGGGTGGTTTTCTTTTATTCTCTTTCTCTTAAGGTCGTTATTGCGAATTCCATTTGTGAAGAGAGAGAGATTATTAAAGCGCCTCCTAAAGATTTGCCATGCTCAACCCATGATAAGGCGGCCGGTTAGCGAAAAAATCATTTTGAGACTCTTCACGACATGGTTTCTTTGAACAAGTAATATTTTAGGTCTTTCAATAAAGTATTTTTCTGGAAAAAGGCAGGTGAGCCCCGAATATAATTGACTTAAAAGCTTATTAGCAAAAGACATGCGCGAAACTCTTTCTTAAATTTTCTGATCAAGCAAGAGAAAGAGAACATCACATTTCAAGTTCTACGGAACCTGCTCTATCTCACACATCCTTTTAAAACTATTGAAATACTTGCTAAAACAACAAGATGCATCGTAAGCTCCAATTAATTGAATTCCTGAAGCTATCGACCACACCAAATGGAACGTTTCGCCTTTAGGATTAATATTATGCGTTTAGGTTAGAGAGACATCAACAACAATACTCACATAACACTAACTGCCTATTTTAATTATTTTTAATTACTTCGTTACAATCGCGAATCCCAGTTTGAAAATTCAAGACATATTAATGCAAGCGCGCATGCACAGGGCAAAATAATTTATAATAATAATTGCTTGAATAGAAACTAACGCGTATGGTGGGTTATAATTTATTTAATCTTAAAATAAATAAAAAATACACCAAACAACCAAATTAATAAAAATTATTGTTCGCTGATTCAAAATAGGAGGATTGGACGCGCTTATTTTTTTCTAGAATTCAACCACAAACTAACTAACAAGCGAAAAATATATTCAATAATTTTCGAAGTTTAAATTTTTACATTTACAGTCTACAGGAAGGGAACCCATAAATGACAGAAAACATTTAAATTTTTTTTCACATCAAACAATGAATAAATTTATTTTATCTCAGACGTAATTTTGTTAAATTAATAAAAAGCATGTGGTATTACATTCGCCCACTAACAATAAATGATTGAGAAAAATTCCAAAAATCTAAAACTTAAAAATTTTTTTAAAAATTAAAAAATTTGTTTTTTTTAACAAAGAAAAAAAATTAATAATTTCAACTGTTTCGTGTCTGTAAATCCACGCAAGCGCATGGTAATTTTTTATTATTTCGTGTGGTCTTCTTAGTTAAGTTGTCTAAAATTGAAGTTTTATAAATATGATTGATGCTCGAAATTCTAAAATTGATTTTTCATCCTTTACTCAACGTATAAAGCTCCTAGAAAATATGCTTGAGGTAATTTAATCCCGCTAAGATTCAGAAAAATTATATTTTTAAAGATGTTACTGTACTTGCTTTTATTGTGGGCAATAGCGATATTCTCACATATAATAAAACTTCAGCTATGCAAGTATTATTTTTAATTATATTAAGCAATGGTTGTTTGGAAATGATCTACAAGATACTTTTATGGTTGTATCAAAAAACAAAGCAGTCATTATCACTGGTAAAAAATATGCCGAATTTTTGGACCCTGTAAAAAAAAGCGCGCTGAATATTGAATTGCTTGTGCGCAGTAAAGATGAAGCATATAACGACAGCTTTATCGATATATTACTAAAAGTCGATTTTAATACATCAGAAACTGTTAAAATTTTTGTGTTAATCTCTAGAATGATAGTCTAGGCATTTTTGAGAAAGATCGGTTTGGTGGCACATTTTGTCAATCATGGTATAAATTTCTAGAAAATTCTCAATTCAAAAAAGTATAAAATTAGCTAACAAAAAGGCTGATATGTCGAGTGTGTGCGCGGAACTTTTAGCATCAAAAGAGGAACTTGAATTAAAAAAGATTAAAGTACATTAGCACAACACATTATTTAGCTGGCTGCAATGGTGTGTTCGGATATATACACTAAATTTACTAAGTCGAAAATTCTTGATATCATCGATGAGGACAAAGTTTCAGAATGCGTTTTTAATTATAGATTATAAAGCATTCTAAACTCTCATCGGATATCGAGGAGGCTATTGAAAATAATAAATATTACCAGCCTAGTATGTCCTCGGCTGATATTGAGGCATGCTTTCCGCCTATTATACAAAGTGGCGGGAAATACAACCTCAAGTTTAGTGTATCTAGGTTTAACAATTTTTCGTTACCTTAGTGACAATAACGCTATGAAATTTGATTGTATAATAAGTATGATCGGGGTTAGATATAAATTCTATTGCTCTTCTATAGTTCGTACACTCATGGTAAAACCTACTGATGTATTCCTTTTTTTTTACTCTAGGAACTTAAAAATCTTTACAGCTTTGTTCTTACGTTACAGGAAATTACTCTAAAAAATCTTAAACCAGGTAGGAATAGTATTTTTTGTTCAAGGCAAAATATTTGGAGATATCTATAACATCGTGTATGATCGAGTAAAAATGGAAAACCCCAAATATATTGACAATTTTGTTAGATCGTTGGGATTTGTTACTGGATTGGAGTTCAAGGAAAATAGCTTTGTTATAGATTCTCGGAGCACGCGCACTGTCAAAGCAGGTTTGAATTTTTTTTTTATAATAGGCATGGTTTTTTGTATTGTCCTAGGTTTTCAGAACGTTAAACTGTCTAATTATGATAATCCCATTGGCGTGGCGATTGGTGACACTATAGCTGTAGGTTTGGATGGGGATACTTCATTTTTTACTACGTCTAAATGCAATTTAGGACAATCAACTATTAATTTTTCTGAAAATGCCAATCCATATCAATTTATTACTGAGGATATTCTTAAAAATGCCCCTGTTATTATGCCTAACCGCACTAGACAGCCTCAAAGTGAAGTCTTAAATAATGAGGAACAACGTAAAATACATCAAGCGGAATTGAAAGTTCGTTTAAACGATGAGGCACGAAAAAGATTAGTAGAAAATGATTTCCTCGCATCTAAAAAGCCGTTGACTTCTGAAAAAAATTTTGTCGGGTCTTATAAGTCATCGCACCAAATTCCTAACGAGAATGATATCTTGAATCTTAAAATATTTGTCGACAATCGTTCTGATTCTGTTATTTTCCCGATGTTCGGAATGGCTGTACCTTTTCATATCTCTACAATAAAAAGCGTCTCATCTAATATTGAAGGAAATCACACATATTTGAGAGTTAACTTTAATGTAATCACCGGGTCCAATTCGAAAATTGAAGATCTTAGTATAACATACGGGAAAAATGTGTACGTCAAAGAAATGATATTTCGAACAGTAAATAAAGCTGTTTTTGAAGGTCTACCAAAATCATCCGATATCTCAACTATTTTTAATCAGATCAAAGAGTTACAAAAGAATTTTAAGACTCGTCTTCAGCGCGAATCTGAAATGGAGGGTGTGGTAAAGCAAGCAGATCTGATCATTAATACAACACGAACTGTACCAAGATTAAAGGATCTTGTGATTAAACCTCAAATCGGAGCTCGTCGCTCAGTTGGTGTTATTGAGTCTCATACTAATGGATTTAGATTTTCTTCCTCTAAAGGCGAACGTGTTGATATTTTATATCAAAATATTAAGCATGCATTTTTCCAACCGCCTGATCATGAGGCTGTTATAACTATTCATTTGAACCTTAAATGCCCAATC
Source organism: Henneguya salminicola (assembly GCA_009887335.1). NCBI lineage: Eukaryota > Metazoa > Cnidaria > Myxozoa > Bivalvulida > Myxobolidae > Henneguya > Henneguya salminicola. The sequence goes on from SGJC01001543.1 coordinate 4,109, forward strand.
ATGATTGGTAAAAAAAAATGTAAGGACGTTCAATTTGTCACTGAGGTTGGGGAGGTAGTGTCAGATCTTGGTAAAAATACCAGCATTATGCTTGATCGGGATGAGATTGAGGCAGAAGAGCAAGAGCGCGAAGCTCGTAATAAACTTAAGATTATTTTTAAATCCTTTATTGAACGAGTCGAAGCTTTAACTAATAATGAGATTGAGTTTGAAATTCCTTTTAGGGAATTAGGATTTTATGGAGTGCCTTTTAAAACATCTTGTTTACTTGTGCCTACAACTCATTGCCTCATTAATATTATTGAACAACCACCATTCGTTGTATCTTTAGAAGAAATCGAGTTGGTTCATTTCGAACGTGTCACATTTCATATGAAAAATTTTGATATGACCATAGTATTCAAAGATTATCATAAAAAAGTTTGTTCAATTAGCTCCATATCTATGTCATCACTAGAATCAATAAAAGATTGGTTAAATAGCTGTGATATTAAATATACCGAGGGTACTATTAATCTTAATTGGCCAAAAATTATGAAAACGATTCTTGATGATCCAGAAGAATTCTTTTCAACTGGAGGTTGGACATTTCTTGATCCAGACAGTGATGAAAATGAAGCTCATTCAGGTGGTGTTGAAGAAGAAGAGCAAGATGAAGAATATAAACCATATTTATCAGATGAAGAACAATCAGAAGAATCACAATCTGATTCTGAAGATTATGCATCTGAGCATTCAGCTGAAAGTCAACCATCTTCGGAATATGACGATGAAACTGAGAGTGGAAAAAGTTGGAGTGAACTTGAAGAGGAAGCACGAACGATTGATGCAATAAAACATGGTAGTGTTTATTCACCAGATCATCATAAGCGGAAACACTCTTCTAACTCATCTATGCAAAAGAAAAGGCGTTTATGATTGTTGATAGCTTCAAATTTATTATTTTCTTAAGTTTCCCCAGTTTTGGCTTTAATCTTATTTTAACACCAGTACTAGGCATTGAATAATACATGTATCAGTGTCTATCTTTGAAAATATTTCCAATTATTATATTTGAAAATAGTAAAATCAATTGATTAGTTGCAACTGATATATTTTTTATATTTATAAAATAAATAAATAATAAATCAATAAAAATTTTCACTTTTTACCTAAAGATAAAATGAAGAAAAACCAATCCAACTGGTGGCTGGCTGACCTCTAATTTTCCGCAAACCAATTTATAATTCAAAATCTTACACGATCCACATTAATATTTAAATTTTAAATATTTCAGCTTAATCCTATTTGATGCATTAAATTCAAAATGGGCGGCGAGCCCCGTAAAAATGTCAGACAAACTATAAGTTGGGCATGTCTGAATTAAAACTTAATTAGTAAAGGCGCGAAGAAAAAAACAATCCGAAATCATCCAACACAATACGATAAAAAAAAGCGAGTAGTATAAAAGCCAACCTAAAAAATTGCAGTATATTCGAATATCCAGCGTTCGGTTACCATAATAAAGCTCCCGTTAATCAGGTATTCAATTCCATGGTAAAACTGAATAATTTACCACCGCATGCGGATGGATTTTAAGATACAAATTTTAATTCAAAAATTGTCACTTTTAATGCCGTGTTTCGTAAAATTTTTAATACGCTTCTAATACTTTAAAATTTTCTCAGCTGGGCTACTAAATAACTCTTATTAGAATTGTATAGCTTTTTCCCTTACAGGTCGATGCCTTTGTGCATTTCAATTGTTAATTGTCGAGATTTACCAAATAAAAAATAAAATAATGTTTTTTTAATCAACGACTGAATGTCTAAAACCCTTCCTATCTCTTTCACGAGAAGCTTCACGACATTCCAATCGACTTTAGTCCCCACTACCTAGATATCTTTAACAATGTGGTTGTCTGAACTAATAAAACTCAGACAAACAATCTTCTATCTAGGGGGACATTACCACAAGGGAAGGAATCCCAGAATATGTTCAAAGTATCGTTTCCGATATAGTTCATCAAAATTTTGATCTTCTAAATTCCAGGCTATCTCAGAGGGCACTGCCAAATCTTTTTTTCAGCTGCTACCAAAAGAAACCTTTATACAGTTGCATCACCTCCCCTTAAATACTCCTTAGGTCTAAGGTGGTTCCCTGGGGGTATAAATATGAAATTGTAAGAAAATATAATTAAAATTTTTGGAGAATAAATTAATCACGCGTCGCTGAAAATCGGGTTCAATTAATTCGAAAAAACATACAGAAAAGGCTAAATTCAAATTGTTCCAAAATAGTATGAGAAATAAACCAAGATATATCCTCAATTTAATTTTCCAAAGGCATAACCATTTTTTTCAAAGGAGGGTTCAGGATAAATTAACAAAGACTGCTGTTATAGAAATAAGGTTCAGATTAAAATAAAATAAGTATATCTTTGGCGACGACGCGCGATTAAAGTCTGTTATTACATATGGAGACAAGGAGGAGATCATATCGATATATATTTTAAAGTGCATACGACATTTTAAATTAAATACATTCTGTGAGAGCACAGAAGATTGGCCTTACTACATTGAAAATTTTTAATTGGTATTAGGTATGTGGGGATTGGGACAAGGTATCCGTAATTATGGAGTAGTTTTACGATAAAAAAACTATTTTCTGCTTTCAAAAATACTACTGGATCCACGCGAAAACGTTCGGGTTTTGGTATCAAGAATAAAAAGCGCGGCAATAATTGTATTTTTGGTGTCTCCTTGCATGGGATATTGCGTGACCAATGTAGGGTTTGAATAAACGATCAGAAAAATCAACAAAAGCTTTTTCTAAGATTCATGAATACTTCGTGTGAATTAGCTTGAGTAGAAGAATATGCTACCTTACTAGCCAGTCATGAGTCACCAAGATGTTTGTAATTTAGTTCTTCGCTACTCTTAGCAGAACCATTGGAACAAAAATCTGCAAGATAAAGAAGGTTAAGAGTTTACAGCGTGGGAAATTCTTGGTTGCTGTTTCGAAGGGTATCAATTTAAGCTACAAGATTGCTCAGGCTGACTGCTTAATTATTCAATTGGGGAAAGGTGGGGGCATTTCGATCATGTGTATGGGTCGTAAATCAGAAAAAAAAAACAATATTAATTTAATCTCTAACGATAGTGTCACGGAATATTATTTGGTCTCGGTGTCTTGTTAATAAAATTATCGATGCTAGTCCATTACATAAAAATTAAAGAGAGAGTAAAGAGTCAGCCAGTAACTCTGAAATTGGAAACCAGTAAATTATCGTGACGAAACAACTTGGAGGTTGAGTAATACACCACTATGTACAGTCGATGCAAGATTATGCCCTTATATCGCACAATGCTTTCCAATCTTAGGATGCAAAAATATCATTGTTACTTGTTGTGACATTTAACAAGATCCAGCAGCGAACATTACAAATTACAGTGATATTCTGATTTTTGGCCTTAATTGAATGAATGCCTTCGAAATAACAGTAAACGTTACAAAGAATGTAAAAATTAATCAAGATTCTACTGATTTCATCAATTCTGTAAATGAAAGAAATAGCTCGTATAAAAATAGATTTCGCAAGCTAATAGACGCACATGGGCATGTTTTCATTTGAAAATTAAAAAAAATTAAGAATCATCAATTTATCCTCCATATGCCCATAGGAGCGATTCCAAAAAGTTTAAACAATATAATTCTTTAAAACTTCCTCAAGAACCACATCGGAATCCAGACAATAAAATATTTGACTAAATACCACGTCAAGTGGCTTTCCTGGCTAAGAGATGTAGAGAACTGTGTAAATTCATCTAAGAGTGGCCAATACCTTGTCCCAAATATTTTCAAAAATCTCTCTATTCGTGGAGAATACCGAGCAAACCCTGGATACGTTTTCTTGGAGATGACAAACGTTGGGTCCGCACGTCTAAAATGGGATGCATGCAGAGCGTGAGTTTTCTTAGACTAGACGGCATACTTAACTAAAGCTTTGTATAGTTTAAAGAACACCCCCCTCCGTATCTCGACAGGTCGTTCCCTTAGTGAGATTTTTTTCAGATGAAAAATTTGACAAATCTGATAAGGTATGTTGCTTGAATCAAAAAATATATAAATACGTCGAAGCTAATGGGTGTAAACAAAATTGAGCTCTGTCCAACGAATTAGATAAAAAGAAAATACGGAAGAAGCATCTTCGGAACCGAGAGCCCTTTAAAAACGAAACGTATAATAATAATGATGGTATCCCTAGTACACCATACATCAAATTTACAATCTTATAAAAAAACCATCATGGAATGAGAAGGTATAAAAGAAGAAACAGAGGTCATGAATAATGAACTTGCTCCATCGATCTTAGAAGATATTCTTGTTGCAATACATGACTAGTGAATGTTAACGATAGATTTCGCAAGGCAAAATAAACAAAAAAAAGGGTTGAAATTTTTTAGAGATTAATGCCAGATTAAAAGATAGCAAGTAAATATGTTTTGCGGCGAGAGGCGGAACGAGATTAGTCGGTTATTGCTGATATTTATAAGAGTTTTAAAAAAATGAACGTAGTGGAAATAAAATGCACACATGATTGGTTCGAGAATAAGGGGTTTAAATGATCAGTTATTAATTGTTTTATTTTCGCGCCTAAAATTTCGAATTACTCTTCAAATATTTTAAAACGATACTCCTTATTGTTGTCACACCCTGTGGTTTTTATTTTAAAAATTATGTTGTATATTTTTATTTTCAACTTGCCAATTTTGTTTATGTCAAAACTAAACAGAGTATTTCCTCTTGCACCAAAGGTAATTCTTTTCATATTTTTAATTTTATGTCTAATATAATTTTAAAAATTCTTTAACGTTAATTTACTTCTGTTTCTCTTTTTACAAGGTGGTAAGGGTACTTTGAGCGTTTTTGTGATATACAATAAGGAGAGAAAACTCCTCAAATAGAAACTGTTTGATAAAAATGTTTCAACATAATATAAATTTTTCATTTTTTTATTTAAATAGGTGAATGGGATACTTAGTGTATTCGACACCATATTTTTTAAGATCCAGTAAAATAAACCACAGAGCATGCGTCTTACTTTTTATCTTGAAGCCGTTTTCCAACTTATATTCAGCTCTTCTTTGTAATGGGCGACTTATCTACGAAGAATTAATGCATCCACATACGAATGGGGTTTTTTTATGTTTAATGAGATATATGTTTTTAAATATACAATATAAAAGACAACTTTAATAATGTTAAAGATAGAACGTCAAATAATGATCTAATATATTCAAAAATTGAGAACCAAAAACAGAATTATTAAGAAGCAAATTAATTTTTGTAAATTTGGGCTGAATGATACAATAGGACCCCTCTTCCATTTTTATCGAGCATGCCCACATTTTATTCTTACGACTGATGTTTAAATTTAAGCACACAAAAACCATCGTAGAGCGAGAAATAATGTTTTTATTTAAAAGGAATGTGATGGCCTTTTCCTTATTTTCGAAAATTTGGCTTAGTTCTTGGCGTGTTAAAACATCAGACGATTGCGCGCATGCTCGTGAAAATGTAGAGGTGGTTCTATTCTACCTTTGATCCTTAAATTCGAACATGGTCTGCTTTTCATATTTATACAATCGGGGTGTCGTAACACAGTTCGTAAAACCAGTTTCTATTAGATTAGCGAAAAGAATCAATTGTAGGTGGGCTCCAACTTTGAGTGGTATACTCTTAGATATATGCCGGGATAGCCTTTTATAAAATCGTAAGGGTGGCTCATTAGAGAACCAAAGCCAATTTAGAAATAGTAGGGGTATAATCCTTGAAAGATTTAAAACGACTGGGCATGAAAAATTTGTGTTGCTAAGCCCTTCTCAACTTTATACGATAATGTAATATCTTCAAGTGATGGCAATAACGATTCCCTGCCTTTCCTATTGAGTTACCTTAGAAAAAGTTTCTACACGGTTCGCATAAATGTTTGGCTTCTTCTGTTAGCCTCCAACAGTTTATTTTTATTTATTTAACAAGGTAGCGTTTTATTTTTTTGGGGCGTGTGCTCTTATTTTTTAGACCCTACAAATTTTGGCATGGATTAAATTTAGGGTCGGTAATTTTCACAGGATCTTGCAGAAATTTGCTATATTGGTTGTCCCCATCCTTATTTTTGGTTTTGCTATTGGAACCAGATCTTCCAATTTCGTTTTTTCCCGGGGATATGAATAATATTGTTGCTTTTCCTAAAAATCATGCGAAATGCCCGAGCACTTTCCAACCTTTTTATTTTATTATATTTTTGCGAGTCTAACGTTTTCTTAGAAATCGCTATTTGCTAAATTATTCATTAAAATTGTCCCAGTACGATTTTAGCTATTAATTCGGCACAAATCTTGAAAATTCCAAACATAATCTGCAACAAAATTTAAACGTATTATTTTAGATGTTATGCGCATGTCTTTCGTTTCTTGATTGAATGAATTTTTTTACATATGAAAACGTCAACAATACCGATTATGAAATCAGAGGTTTCTTGTTTAGTTGAAGCCACCATTTAATGAAGGATTAACGAAGATATGCGAAAATTTTATGTAGTTTTTGCCTTTATATCCGATACTTGGTATTTCTTTTTACAAGAAATCAAGCCTTTTATGATATACAAAGGGTATGAGTAGGGACTAACTAAGGTTCATAGGATAATATAAAATCGTACATATCAGCTACTATTTTTATTCTCTCGATTTTTCAATCAACGCACATCTTTTCTTAACCCATTTATATATTTTGATGTTAAGTACACATTTTGATCTTTTAAATTTCTTGATTTTTCAAATCCCAAATAAACCTATACCTGTCTCGATATTCTCTTTGAGTTTCCTACTGGATTTGCGTAAACTGCATATTTTACGATATGTAACTCTTGGCACATAAAAATCAGATAAATGAATCTAGACCGAAAGATAGTTTTTGTTACGAGATTAGTGATTAAAATTGACGGATGTTTTTCGTTCAAAATTTATTTTACGACAGGATCTTTAATAAAATAAAAGTATAAAGCAAAAATATTTGGTTTTTAATAAGCAACACATTTTCTTCTTGATAAAAAAATAAATCCTAAGAGTGTATTTCAAGAGAAATTTCAGTCTCACAATGAGCGGAACCAAAATGCCATGTAGAAGACGCGGCTAAAAATCTCAGGGGTGAGAGGGTTTTATTCCCTGACTGCCTCACTGTAACTTTTACCTCTAATATGGCCTTACCAGTTATGGTTCAACGTATCCTACTCTGTATGGTTTATTAGCAATTTAATATTTGCAAACCAGACCCTCTCAGTACTTTTAAACCCTGTTCTTACAGCCCTACCCCCTATAATCAACAAAATTCATTATTTTGTTGAATTTTCACGGTTTATTATTTCGAAGTCGTACGAGTTTTTTTAGTTTAATGCTCCTTTATTCCCTATTTTTATTATATACTACATTTTGGTATAAAGTAACCTCAAGGAATAAGGAGGATATGCTGGTATTTATGTCATAATTGAGATAAAGCTATTTTATTAAATCTAGTCGTTTTTTACTTGTTTATTTGACATGCGCCACTTTTGGTTGTCTTAATCCCAAAAAATTTCAAGGTCTCTCATTTGAGTTTGCTTAAATACTGCCGAACTTCTACCTGTTATCAGTTAATCGAATAGGAAACAATTAATAATGTTGCTGTAATTTAGTTCATATTGAAGTTAGAAACTGCAAAGAAGAAACCACTAACTTGAAAATCAGCAATTGTGTTATGGTTTATCACCAAACATAAAACTTACACTCTCTTTGACAAAGTTATACAATAGAATCATTGACATGCGTTATAAGCTTTTTGGTTTCTTTCTGAGATTCAAATGAGAATAAGGAATGTCTGACATTATTTCCTTAAGATCTGTTTAGATTCTGCATTTTACGATAACCAACAATTATGCATAAGTAGTTGCGTTACTTCTTTTTCGTGACTCCCTATGTAAATCTCCTCGCTCTATATATGTCACGATTTTCGATAATCCAGTGGGAATTAGTCAAAAATTTTTTCACAATATGATTGTTAATAATTACATAAACCACATACATTTAAACTGATTTTATTTTGTATAAGAAAAAAAATTAATATACTCAATGAAAAGTGTCTAAAAAAAAGATACATATAATCTAAAATACTAGGTGTTGATATCCGAGACTCTCACCCTTTTGTATAATGATACTTACTTTTAAAAAATATATAATTATTGGGACCGATTAAATAAGCGAAAATGGACGAATAAAAATATTTCTGTATATTTTTTAAAATTTCAGGCGGTCAATTAAAAATCTGCCACCCAACGTAGCAAACAGAGAAGTATGGTTCATACCATAGTTATTACGATTTATATAAAATAAATGTTATAATTATAATATATTTAGCTTGAACGGGATTTACATGGGCTTGCTAACTATAGAAATACACTTGAGTAGAGAAACATATCCCTGGATGTATTTTTTTTGTATTAGTTTAGGTGAAACCTTTGCTAATAAAATTTTTTTGTATATTTTTATTTTATAAAATATAGTTGATTGCGTTATGTATAGAAGTTTTTTTATGTTGGCTGCAACTTCATGGCGTATTTTTAACATTTACTACTTTTAGAGTGTTGCATTAAAAAATCATCAAATCAAATATTTTCTCGATTATGAAAAAGCAATATCTAAATTGCAGGGAGTGTATGGTAGGTATTCAACGTTACAAAGAGGTATTTATATAAAGGGGTGTGGTGGTTGGTTTTTAATATTTATTGACACAGAATCTTCCTATCTGTAATATACAGACTGGACCCTTGTTATAACGCTGTTTCTCGAACCCCTGGTAGGATCCACGCTATATCCAAATCCACGTTATAGCGAGGGTCCCGTGTATTATTGTTATAACGCATTTTATTATGAAACTTTGAGCAAAGATCGTCATGTGATGTCCAGCTGAAAAAAAAACACACATGCGCGCAACTCTTAGTTTTTGTCCGC
>SGJC01001554.1:0-12118 GCA_009887335.1 Henneguya salminicola
ATATATATATATAATTAATTAAAAGCAATCTAAATCATTTCAAAATTAAAAATTAGCCGAAGCCGCCATATTAGTTATATACTGCGCATACTTAGACGCGATGGAGCGTGGCAGACCGACAGACAAAATTGTTTTAATATATATATAAATAATTTATTTGAGAATTTATATTGTGGTTTACAAAAATTTTAAAAACACGTAAATAAAAATTGTATAATTTTATGAACAATGGCACCATCATAAGTAATAATGTCACATCAAATTATTGTATTAAATCATATGCATTGCTTCTTTAAAATTGATCGATTTATAAATTATGGACCTTTTTAATAATTATTTTTACTTCATTTTTAAATTTAATTAGAACTTTGAAATTATATTCTCTGAAAAAAAACTCTCCTCATTTAATTCAACTTTACAGAAAAGGAAGAGAAAATATATTAAACAATTTTATTTCTTGGGGATACATTAAAAAAATATGCCCAAGCATTAGGAGCACAAAAAAAGATGGTAATTGGATTATAAACACTCTAACTGTTTATAGCTATGCTATGAACCTAGAGGACTTGTCTAAAAGACGAATTATTTTTAATATCAAAATTAGAGCTAGAACCCCCACCAAACATCCTAAAAGACATATTGCAGACTGTCTTTTGTTTTCGAAAAAATGTACAAACGATTTGACAACGAATTAATTTTCCTTATTTTTCCATCAAATGCAACACACCTTACCATTCCTGAATAACACAAAATAAATTTTATAATATATGATGGAAAAAGATTCATTATCTTCGCACCACATCGTTTACTAAATATTCTAAGTCTGAGCTCAAACATCTATTTTAATTCAACTTTTAAATTAGTTCCTGAAATTTTCTGCCAGTTTTTTGTTATTCACGAAGAATGCAACAATATATTTATTCAGGGGGTTTTTGCGTTGATGGAAAGTAAAACTGAGATATTGTACAGAAGAGTTTAGAAGTTAGCAGAGAAAATGTTGAAATTACATGCGAAATGGCCATGTGTGATTTTGAAAGGGCGTGGGTCGAGGCATTTATGTTGTGCAGCCTGAGCATACAATTTACTGGTTGTTTCACCCTTGAACTAATGTATATGGCCTTGTATTCAAAGTGGTATGCAATCAACGTTTTACCAAGATAAGGCGACGGCGAGATCAATCTTCGTGATGTTTGCAGCTATTGCATTTATTAAAGAATGTAATGTTAATCGAGGGTACGAAGCATTGGAAGAACAGATGTGAATTATTAATTTTGAACAACAATTCGGAAGTTTCCTGAATTTTTAGGAGAATACTTTGATTGGAAAATATCATCGTACAGGTCATTCCCAGCCTTTGCTTTTCCTTTGATTATGAAATCAGTCGGATTCATAATAAAGTAAAAGGTTGGCATAATGTATTCGCCTGTCTCGTAGGTGGAAATCATCCGAATATTTTTAGCCTTTTTGAAAAGGGAATTGAGCTTCGTTGATGTCAAAATTGACACTATACATATGCGAACAACCAAACAAAATATTATACATGTTTAAAATTAAATAATTAGAATATTAATTGAGTTTATTGAACGACGTCACACAATTCCAATAATAACACGTAGTAGCAAATATAATATTTTCTCGGGTATAAACTTAATATTATCACTGATTACAATTTTTCGATTTTTAACATTTTTTGTTTTTGTTTTCAAAGTGTTTAATATAAAATATTTGTGAGGTGTTAGATAAATTTAATTTAAAACACAAATGTGGGAATCATATTTGGCACTATAAATGTGAATACTGGAGACGAAAGATTATGTTTTAAATTTATTAATTTAATATAAATGTATTTTTAGTCCTGAAATTCATTTTGTGCTTAATTCGCGTTTGCGCAGTTTCATCCATTCATATTATTGTATTTTAAGAAAGAGGTACATTTATGCACGCTGATCTTTTTTATTTTATAAATTCAATAAACATAGTTGTGTAAGAGGATAAATAAATATCATAGTTGTAAAGACTATGACGTGCGATTTTAATTAAGAGAATTAGAATGGGGTTGAGCCCATTAAATAGCAATTGAAATAATTCTTATTTTCTTTTTCCAAAATTTTTTATGAATTATAATTTTTTCTTTAGAATTATATTAGGACATTGTTTAAATGCAATTAAATTGCGATCTTAATTAAATGTGAATTATAGGGCGTCACTTCTACCCTTCATTTTGTAGGATAAATTTTATAATAAAAAAATTTATCGAATTTCCTAATAATTTAAACCTATTTTATGGGAGTTTATATTACATTCCGTTATTTTAATATTTATAATAACAGTGAGTTAAAAAAAATGGTTTTATAATTAGATTTGAATGCAAAGAGGATTTAAAATTTTTTTATCTCGAAATATTCGTTGAATAAAATTACGAGAGAATTTTATACACCTCTTCGCCTGAGATTAGGTGTACCATAAAATAATTGACATATTGAACATAGAGTTGATAAAAAAAACTTAGTTATTAATTTCTAAGAGATTAATTTAAAAAGAAACAAAGATGAATGGAAATTAAGGCGAAAACGTTAATGGCATATCATTGTTAAGTTTCGTACTATTTCGTATAGTATCGTGTCTATTTAGATTTTTCTTTTCTTCCGATGGAAATTAGCAGCGCAAGGTATGATATATTTATATCGAATCCAGATTTTCTGACTGTTCAATATTTGATATAACATTGCTTATAATATATACACCGTTAGGTTTGCTTTTAATATCAATTCGTCTAATTTCAATACTCATTTTGGTTTTGTCTCAGTATTTTTTGATCTTTAAAACAAATAAAAAGTAAATGTATAAAATTTTCAACATAAGAAAATTGCTGGCAGTATTGAGGCATATATTTGGATTAAATATTCATATAGTTGAGAAGGAACATTTAAATACAAACCAAGTAATTTTTACTACAAAATTTCAGCTTATAATATCTAATCGTGCTTCTAATTTGGATCAGATGTCATTAATGCTATCACTTGATGAAAATTTGAATTTCATAAATTGTAATTTCTCAGCCGTTCATAATTATTTATTGACACTGATTCAAAAAAATTTTAAATCAAATTCTAATAATGTATTTATATATTTCCTCCATAATAATTCAAACTCGAACAATAGAGGAAAGGATATTACGTTCATGCGCATAACTATAATATTTAGAATTAAGGAAATTAACCGCGAATCTGAACCATTTTTGATGGTATATATAAAATATTATGTCATATAGTTAGGAATTAAAGTATATCGACCATACATACCAATTAAAATTGTTTGTTCAAAAAACTATAACAAATAGGTTACAAACACATCGTCATTTATATCTGATTTTTTGTATACTCTTTTTTGCCCTATAACTAATGTTATGATTAAATTCATACCACATGAAAATTCAACCATTACCAATATGAGGGATCAAGACCTCAATGTATACATTCAAAAATTCATGTACATTTCAATAAATTCAAAACCCTCTGTTTATGGAAAAAAGAAAAATGGGAATAGCAATTTAGTAAAGGCCCCACTATTTGAAAATGTTTAAAGTTTATTTTAAATTGTAGATTAATACTTACGGTGATCTACTGTATCAAGAAAGAAAGAAACAACTGTACACACACTTGAAAGAAAATGTTAAATCCAGCCCATAAATTGATGAATCAATAATTAAAAACAAAAATTGTTTAAAAAATACTAATTCAAAAACCTAATGCATATATTATTGAGTTATAATTAAATTAACATCTTTGTATTTATTGTTTTAATTCGTTAATATATTTTTCATTATATTTTCTAAATATGGCTTTTTCAACCCCCGATGTTAAGCTTTTAGATCTTCGAATTAACGAAGTGTTTTTATTGTAGCCTTTTAAGCGGCGAGTATTTGATACCAAAGATTTGGGTGTAGTAACTGTAGTTTGGCTTTGATATTCATCATTTAAAATAAATAATTTCTTCATTAATAATTCTTTAGATGATTCACTTGATGGAATTTGGTGGTTATTAAAGCTCATTCCAGGTAAGAATTCACAAGACTCCGGTAATATCTTGCTTTCTTCTTGCCTCATTGAAGTGACAACGCCCGAATCACTGCTGCGTCGATCCTGATCAATGGTTTCACTTAATGAAAGGCCATAATTTTTAACAAGCATCGACTGCTTAAAGGTTAAGCAATTAAGAATACTTGCTCACTAACTTCTTCACTAGGTTCAAAAAAATGACTATTTTCACCGTTATTATAAGTATATCCAGTACAAAAACCCTATTAATATTGAAAAATCTCATATAATATACCATTCTATCTAGATATCTCATATGAGCTTCATACTCCAGCGTTTCAATAGATATGTCTCCATTGTAAGATGGGATATACAAATCTTGTTTATAATTTATTCGAGATGAATCGTCAAGAAGTGTGAAAGAGGTTGGGTCGTTGTAAAAACCTTGAAGTTGCACGGAGCAAGCGCGGATTGTGTGGTAAATTAAGTAGAAAGTTTCTTCAATACTGTTTCCAATAAACATCATTCCTCTGTTTTTAATCGCCAATACTTTGTTATTAGTTCCTAATTTAGAAATTAATATTTTTATTTCATCATCATCGAGAAGATTGCTAGGGGTTACATAAGAAATCTTTCCAACTGATAACGCATCTTCACATAAAGGTAATAAACCAGCGGGAGTTGCGCATATCTAAATATTACAATTATAGAGCATACCGTCAAAAGACATGGTATCTGCAGATGCGCAATACACTTTGCTTCGGGACGAGACTTAAAAACAGTTGAATGAATATCGATAGTTTTTTTGTTAATACAGAAACCGGATGACGGGGAATTTAATATTGTGTTATCAGAATTAACTTTGATTAAATTCGAAGCTGTTATTTCATAAGACATGTAGTTATATGGATTTATTAAATATTCATTTTCTTTTAATTTTAACTGAAATACATATTTTTTTAATATTTTTACCGTTATATGATTGTGAATAGAATTATCCCAATGGTAAAATCTCAGCAAATGAAATAACGATGCCAATTTACATCTATCTATTTTTTCATTTTTATTCATTTCGTTGTCTATTATATCGTCTATCTTTAATCCAATTTTTTTGACATTAAATAAATTCAAACTAAAATTATTCATCTCTTGTTCATAAATAAAGTATGGCTGGAAAGTGAATTAAAAAAATGCGGGCGGCGCAGTAATTAGAGGCGTCTACAATTTCTTGTTTACCAAATATCCATATTCTTGATTCAAATATAAAGTTACGATTTTAATCTATCCTAAAAAGTAGCGTTTCGATATTAAATTTGATAAAAGTATGCATTCAGCCATGCTTAAAGCAATTATCGGATATTTATTTATAGCCGTCCTATTTTTTACTACGCAGATGCACTTACATGTTTTTGTAATAATCTAATATAGACTTAATTTTTTATTAAAAAATTCGTAATTTTTGTTTATTTATGCATAAGACTGGTCCCATTTTTTTGTTTTATACGATTATGCGCATTTGATTAATATAATCATATTTGTGAATTTGTGTTTTTAATAAGCAACCGAAATATTAAGCAGTAAAATTTCATTCGAATTCTAAAATTAAACTGTGAATGTTTACATACGACAACTACAGGTAAATACACGCGTAAATAACATTTTTATTATCCCTTAAATCGCGATAAGCAATTCATAATTTTTAATTGTAAATAATCATTGAATAAATTGCTAATGGAAATTAAATTTAAAAAAAATTGTTGCTATTTGTATTTCCTAATATTAAACATATTATTACGAAATTTTGAAACTCGTTGATCGAATAAATATCCTAGAAAATGACCTACAAATAAAGTTTTTTATTTTGTATTGGATGGAAATTAAAAATATCGTAACATTAATTTTAATATATTTTTTGAAGCTTAACGATGTTGTTAAGTCTTGAGATAAAAATGCAAAAAATTAATTTTTAATACCTAAAAACCCGACGAATATTTCGAATAAACCCGGTAAAAAACGGTCGCTGGTTTTTTTCTGAAATTACATTATTTTTGATCTATACTAAACGAAGCTTTAATCCTTAAATCTTGGCAAAAATTATTGTGAGATAAATATGTCCAAAAAAACTGTATATTAATTGAATTCAAAATAGAAAGAAAACGATTATGTATGAATTTCATAAGGTTATCATGATGTTTATGAGAGAGCTTAATTATAATAATTAAAAAAGGTGATGAGTATTTAAAAATTTTTGTAGCCTGCCATTTTTTATGGATTTGTCGAATTGACGCCGTGGCGGTCTTCTTGTTTTGTTTAATCTTTGTAATGGTGTCTATTTTTGTCTTCCTCGTGCTTAGAGCAAAATGTCATACATTAAATATTATTACAGGTTTATTCATGATGAGTTAGAGAGTATTTTTAATTAATTGGAAACTATTGGTTATTAATCCGAAAATTTTATGGATCAAATAAATCCTAGAATCATACAAAAAAAAGTTCAAACGAACAAATTTATGTTTTTCTCCTTTTATCCTTCATATTTTAAGCAAAGAAAAAACATGTTTGATTTTTTTTAAATCAATGTTAGCAGACATTATTGTATATATTTCTAAGCTTTTAGGGAATAGATTTAAAAAATTTGATTCGATTTTCAAGTGACAATTTATATGATAAGAACTATGTTTTTTTAATTCTATGCTGGATTCATCAAGTATAACTCGGATTTCTCATTGAGTGGGCTGTTATGGTCTACCGGTTAATTTTATCAAACTTATATTAAGCTCATTTTGGCAAAAAAATTAATAAGTAGCGTTTTTTAAATCTCACCCCCAACCTCGTTCTTTTGTAGTAGGAGCACAAGGGAGACGGTTTCAAACTGACATTAAAAACTGTTGTCAAATTAATTATTTATTAATTTTACAAAAATAAAATAATTTTTTGTTCGCCTACCTCAATCATAGCTTTTTAAACAAAAAATTCAATAATTTTATCCAAATGTTTTTTATTTAAATATTTTACACTAAATTAGAAATAACTTCGATTAATTTTGAAAAATCCTCTTATGTTAGAAATAAATTTTTTGTATGTTTCTGACTCCTACTAACATCTATCTATCATTTTGATCATGGGCCTAATTTCAAGCAATTTATTGTCAGTCTCCTATTTTTTCTGCTTGTACATTTATATTTTTCTCCTGTTTGAGCAACGGTGATTCATATTCGACTTAAATGGTTTTCTCTTTTTTTTTTTATCTAGGTTTATCGACGTGGCTCTCTCAACTTTTTCCATACGAAGGTAGTATATGATAGATGAGTCACCCGTTCTTAATTTTACGATTCCTATCATATAATATTCGTTTATGGGTCCTTTGATTCATACTGGTTCATTTTCTCATCCCTTTTTATTTGATGGAGCTTCTATTAGGTTCGCTTTGACATCAGGTTTGATAGGAGCGATTGATGTATTCATTCTTCGTCCTTGCAATAATTTTTCTGGCGGCGTTCTTTTATCCTATTGAATTTTGGTGTTTTCGTACCAAAACAGGCTTTTCTTAATTGTTCTTCATGAGCATGAGGCCTTATCTGTCCTAATGCTTTGAAGCGTTATTTGAAATTCCACTTTCCACATGCCCTTTTATTCTACCATGGTAAAGGGTTTTTAACATATTTTATGTTGGGCAAAGTAAAACGATCGTAAAATTGGTTTGAATTAAACAGATCTTTGTTATCTTATATTTTGTACCTTGGAACTGCATGTCTTGATGTGTATTCGTTGAGACAATTTATTACATTTTCTATATTGTCAGCTTGATAGGAGATACTTGGACTCATTTTGTATATGCGTCAATTTTTAAAATTTGCATATGGGCAGCTAGCTATAGGTCTCTTTATATCGATGCCTGTCTCTCCCGTGGTTCACCTGGTGGGTTCCATGTGCAAATCAATGCAGATGTAATGTTGTTCTATCTAGTATTCATGACATGTTCGTATGTATTTCTCTGCTTTGTCGTAAATGTTTGTCAAGCAGCAATTATATCGGCCAAGAGAATTCATTATTGCCACCTCTGGGTGTCCATCTTGAAAAAATTTTAAAGATTCTGCCTTGAATGGTTGAATTGACTACGATGTTTTTTTCGATGGATAGCGCGTTCCATTTTTCGCATACGGAGGGTATGTTGTGGTTTTTGTCCCTAATTTGTAGCTTAGGCTGGTGGTCGATAAAGAGTATAAACTTCCTGCCATAGATTTATTGGTTATTCTTTAAGCAAAGGCAATTGGTTTTTTGATTTTTTTTCGGATGTAAATCGAATAAAGTGACGTCAATTCCATTATTTGACGCATCGGTTGTTAGATATACAGGTAACTTTTCATCATAATGTATTGGAATGCTATCAAGATATAAGGAATTTTTTTAATTATTTTAAAATTGTTTGAGGTTATCATCCAAAATGCCATCTCGTTTTGTTTTATTTTGTTTGACCATGTAAAATTTTACATTTTAACAAAACATGGGTATGAATCTTTTAAATGTGCAGAGAATGGCAATGAATGATTTTGTTGTTGCTGGTTGTGGTTTTATCTGTATCTTCTCCATATGTTCCTCGAAACATATTTTTTTAAAGGATTTCAATTGTTGCCCAATTGTTCTGCCTGTGATATTTACATTTTTAAAATAACATGGTCCTACTAGAATACCTTTTAGTGTGATATCCATTTGTGTTTGAAAAATGAATGGGGCGGATAAAATTTCGAGCGGCATAATCTTATAGCTATATTACCCACTGTGTGTAGTAATTTGAAGAAAATCTTGTGCTTTTTTTATTGATTGGAATTTGAAAAAATGCGTCCTTCAAATCAATCACGCCCAATTTCCCCCGCGTTTAAGCTTTGGCAATATTTTCTCTAATCTCGACGTAGAATATGGATTATAATCGATATACTGGTTAATTGTAGTTTTGAAATCGTCCCATATTCGCACTGTACCATCGACTTCAATATGTATTCTGTGTAGGAGATACCCGTTATATTTTTGTTTGGAATGTATCAACTTTTTTAGTATTCCGAGGTTTTGTTGTCTCTTAAATTCGTAGTCTACTTTTGATTTAGTTACAAATAATATTGGTCAAGCTATCGATACGAATGGGTGTATCTCCCCCTACAAGATAGTGATAGCTTCAAATTCTGTTACCTATCCATTTTTTTCTCAAAATATCCCTGTGTAATAATTTTAGATATTTCTTAATTCCGATCGAAAAATAGGCGGTTTATCTGTGTTCAATGATTTTACTTTCCTCGCTTTTATTCGAAAGAGTTTCATTAGATTCTTCCACGTATGAATATATCGGGGTTCTCTGTAACTAATAGGTTAAGCTAGCCTTTTAATTCTACTTATTTCCCTCTTACACTTATCCTTCCTCTTGTTGAAATAATGGTGTAGTTGTATCACCTAATCTTAAGAGATTTTGTAATATATGGCCTTCCGATTAATAATTTCAAAATGCTACTTCCAATACATGAAACTGTAACTTCCAAATTAATATTCATCTAAATGGGAGCCCTTCCATAATAAAGTTTTTAGAGACTCTTATTTATGACCCATATTTTATTATTTATGGGATACATAAAAGAAAGCTCCCTTACTTATTATTGTCGAAACCGATTAATTTAGATCTAACCTGCTTCCATTTTAACGCAGATTACACGTTCTACATAAGTCCGAATGAAAACGAGCAGAGTATCGGGATACTATACACGTGCAATTCCATGTAAATTGAAAGAAAATTCGATAGAATTCAATTTTTTTTTTATGTATTTGCATTATTTATTTTTATGAATTATATCGTGTACACTAATATAAACAAGCGAAGGTATATTAAATACTAATATAATTTTTGGAAAAAAATCGTATTTTAAACCGCATAAAAGCAGAAACGATTTTTATGTAAGATTATTTCTTGACTGGATGTATAAAATTTATCCTTTTTTTTTAAGGAGTTTTAAAATCTCCCCATTTGTGTTAGATGATTTAACAAAATTCCGAGCATGCCTAGATTCTTCTCCTCATTCATTGATTCGTTTATCGGTATATTAATGTTATCAAACTGTTAGATTGACATCTCAGGCTATGAAAAATTTAAATGGGTACCCCCCCCCAAACTTCTTCTCCCCATGGTAGCCTTTAATCCCATTGGCATAGTTTTGCAATAAGAATACCGCTTTATGTGATTATATTTTTAAGGGAAATATGAACAAATAAAAACTACTAAGAAAAAAGATTCAACTTGATAAAATAATCTGCAAGCTAAACTTGTATTTTCTTTGATAACATAAAATAAGTTATTACTGTTTCAGAGGAATTTAATGCAAATTGTCAAACAACGCTATATTATTTTATTCCCATAAATCTAAAAAGCAGTTTTTATTATACCCTTTACCTTATAACAAACCTAAAATGATTAATAAAAAAGCGTTACCGGATGATAAAAGCTAAAAAGGTCAATCCAGTTATTGTTGACATTATGACGGCCCCAATGAAATTAAGAGAAATTTTAAAGCAAGTTTTATTTATTGCTGATTTCTCTTTTTTTTTGCCGTAAATAATAGATACCATGTCTAATTAAATATTCAGAAATATAAATATCATCATCTTCATCGTACAACAGTGATGAAAATTGATAAGCTGCTTCAGGTATAAGTGTCAAATTTTTAAATTTCTCTTCCTCCCTACAAATTTAATTGTGTTATTTTACATTATTAACTTCTTGAATATATCCAGACCATAATAATGGGTATTATTGTTCAGCTCTAGTAGATAATTTTTTTCTTCATTTGGATCAAGAGTCATTTCACTAAAAAATATGTAAAAATTTTTATTATACATTAAACCAAGGAAATTGGTTGAAAAAAAAACTTAGAAAATTAAAACACAAATAATCACCTTTATTAAGAATTATTCCAAATTGTATCAACAATAAAAAAGATAAAAACATTTTTAGATGTTTTCTAAAATTAATCAAAATAATTGAATATTTTTGCACAGAGATTAAATTCAACGATTTTAATTATCGCTCTACGACTGATATTCTTAACGAAAAAATTATATTAATTTTTGATTATTTTGGTATTTTATTAACATTTTAAGTCATAATTATGAGAAAAACAAAAAGCTAAGATATCTGGTTAATAGAAGAATCTTGAATTGTGTTACGCCATTACGGAGCTTGCGTATAATAACAAAAATAAAGATGCCTCAAACATTAACCTATAAGCTCAGCATTTTCCAGGTATTTGTATCGGCATTGGTCATTTAATTCAATCTCTATTTATAATATATACTGTGAGACTGCTGTCAATGACGATATGGATTTAAAACCATCTAGTTTTTAATGGGGACTGTCTTGCAAGAGTTTTTTTATAATAAAATTAACAGAGAAATTTGATCACGTTTGAAATCTTTACCTCCCCCAAAAGGCTGAACAGTGGAGGAAAGGTACATTAAATCAATTTTGTTCGATTTTTGCATAAAACTATACATGATATTGGATTGATGCGATCGAAATAAAAATAAAAGTGTTATTCCAAAACGGGATGCACGTATTAGAAACTTGCTATTTTACGACGCACAATAATATAAATAAATCGCCACTCTTGACACAATAGTATAAATGATCGTGTAATTAGTTTTTGAAATAATATTGTAAGCTCATAATAGCAGATAATATTATATCAATGTATGTAATTATTAGATCTCTATTTCGAGGGAATAATAAAAAAATACATACTCATAATAGTACATGGTAAACCTAGGCCCTTCTAATCGAGTAATTACGCATACTCAGAATAGGAGAACTTTTTGAATGTTTCTATTACCACAGAGTTACAGTTGCTGCCCTAATCCAAATGTTTTAATCATTTAAACAAATTATTATACATCAGATCAAGAATAGCAATCATAAATCTGAGCTAATCTTAGGTATAATATTCATTAGTTTTCGTCAATGAACCTTACGAAACCAAACGATTAGATCAAACTGTTTTTTATATATTAATTTAGTAAAAAATATATCGATACAAATTTGGTCTTGT
>SGJC01001558.1:0-10973 GCA_009887335.1 Henneguya salminicola
TGTGCTGCATCTGACGGAATAGTAAGGGGCAAATTAATTCGTTGTCGAATTATTTGTACATTTAGCTGCAATGAATTTATACGAAGGAATTAGAGGCGAGGCTGATGGAATTCTTAGGCTTAGACCGGCACCATGTAATTGTCTAGGTGGTAGTTTGGTCTCTAATTTGTCTTTTAGACAAGTCTTCTGGGTTCAGAGCATGGTTATGAACAGTTGGATTGTTTAAAATTAATTTGCATCTCTGTTTTTTTTGCATTGTGCTTGGGCCTATTTTTGAGGCATCTCCAACAAATATAATTCTTTGAATATTTTTTCTGCCTAATCTTAAAGGTGGCTTTGATGAAGAAGGAGTTTTTTGCTCTTTTCAGATAAGATAATTTCCAAATTCTAAGATTATTTAAAATTGAATATTAAATAGTATTATTAAAAAAAGTAAATAATTTAGTAAATGAACAAATTAAAAAAAACAATATCGAGGATGTAATTATTCATGTTGGCGGGATAATATTATTTATGCTGAATACAATATTAATATAGTTTAAAAATTTTACTATAAAATTATTCCGACCACGATACCTTCTAAAAATTCTTCGGTTAATTAAATTTTTAGCAGAGAATTATTTATTCCTAAAAAATTTTAAATTGTTGCGCAATTTTCTTGATATCATTTAATCTATTTACCATTTTGAACATCTGATGTAAATAAGGGATGTATGCATGAACTATTTAGTGGCGCCATCTATCAAGGTTGGGGTGGGCAGAGGTAGTCGCACAAATAGACGAGAGCCTTTTATATAAGCCAAAAACCATAGATAGATAAAGTTTGGTGCTAGTTTGAAATAGAAACTAAAGGCATCCCTTATCTTCAAATAACCCCTCCATTAATTTAGCGGATCCTAACGACTACGACATCCACACTCACAAAATCTTGAAAAATTTGGGCGATAGACAAAGCGAAGATTTCTTTTCACTTCGGAAAATATTAGAAAAAGTCTCATTAAACTAAGAGAGTCTATTTAAAAGACAAAACTTGACGGTCAGTTATTTCAATCAATAATAGAACATTTTAAACTATACTATTCATGATCTATTGAGTAAATATAGCATATTTTTTAAAAAGGGCACGTTTTATTCATCAACTATATTATTTATACTAAAATTAAAATAAATATTCGATTAATATTGCATTTTATAAAAATATAGATTTAATGTGAATCTAAAAAATTAAATAATAAAATGCAGGCCAGTTTAACACCGATCGCTCTTCGATACCGAACCCGTTCAACTTTACTTTAGAAATTAATATTCTGTATTATAGTCGCAAGGGATCCCCAAATTAACCACGTCTACAATGGTAAAAATACTACTTTACACCCTTAATAAGCGACTACCTGCTATCCGTTCTCCGCTAAAACCGACATTTAAAAAATTTATTAAATTATATCGGAGGCAAATGATTTATATTTTAAAATAATTATAATAAAATATGTTAAACCCCCAATTTCAAGTTATTAATGAAGACAATGTGTTCAAAGGTATAGAAGTTTAGTCAAACTTAATAGTATTTTATTTTGCTCTCAAAATATTGATTAAAGTAGAAAAAGCTTATGTTCATAGGCATCGACACACTCGATGAATATTACCAGAGAATAAAAAAAATTGAGTCAACGAACATGGTATATAAAAAGTAGCAACCAAGTAAAATTCACGTCTGAAATTATCAACACAAAAATAATAAAAAAAAATCCATAAAAAATACAAAAAAAAAACAACAAATCCAATCGTAATTTCATTGAAAAAAATTTCTTATGATATTGTTTGGTCAAGAGTCGAAAAGGAAAACTTTATTAAGTGGGTTTAGAGTAGAAGAAAAGTAAGGGGTTTGCATTATAAAATGAGGCGCAATGATAATTTTGTAACCAGCGGAGGATGACTCATACGATATAGAAACCTCGTTGCCATCCTTCAATAAGAGATACAAGGTATCCTAGTTTGCAAAAGCCGAATACCAGGTAAGGACGACTAATTGGTCCTAAAGGGATAGTGGTGTGGTTTCTCCAAAAATATCTCAACCTACTTGGGTTCGATTAGAGAACAAGGGGAATGGGTATTATGCGCTCGTGAAAATACTTTAAATATGGGGGGGGGACAAATGAGAGTACTAAGATGAAAGAAATGATTATTTTGAATTCCTTTAACTTTTAGGTATGTGCTCTAGGAATCTTTATTTCCTCTAAAAAGTATGCGCCATAAGTGCATTGGTACGCGGGACCATATTTTAAATTCACTTTTCTAAAATTTCAAATTAAATCATTTTGTGAACTTGCATAAAATATATTTGATAAAAATGAAGATCAGCCTCTTAACACACACGCAGAATATGTTTATTTTTTATATTCTAAATTACAAAAATCAAGACTTTTAGCTATCCTAGAATATCTAGATTCATGCATTGGTTACCTTAAAACAAAAGGTTTAATAGCCTCATAATCGCGTTCACGGTTTAACAAAATTAGTTGTAATTGTAAAAATTTATGTTTTAAGAGAGTAACTTGAGAAAAAAAGGAATTGGGATAGCATCAGTTATGGCATACGTAATATCATTGCCAATATGTAACAATTGGCAGATGTTTACGTTCGGGAGCCTTCTTCGAAGTATCCATGTTGAACTTTAATGATGCACCAAAGATAAAGTATGAATGGTGTTGAGATGTCTCGATAAAAGAAGTTGCTTTCCCATCACAAGTAATATCAAAACGAACCACCATTGACTATTTTTGATTTTGTCGAGATGCAGTCATAGAACAGTATTACTGAAGTCTGAATACAGAGACTATTGGAGATAGAGTTCGTAAAGGTAAAATTTACGAATGCCTTCTTAGAAAACGTAAATATGAATACGGAAGAATAGCTCGCTAAATATTAATTTTGTTATGCCCTTGAAAGGCGAAGTGATACTAAAAATTTAATAAATGAAATGGCTGATGTTGTATCGGATCGAACTAAAAATACCCACAAGAAATGAGAAGAATAATACAGGGTCAAACAATTTATTTAGAATCTTGGGTTAGACATGGAGACTTAAATGAAATCGGCTATGGTTCCAATATGGTAAGTCCTTTTGAGAATTTTCTTAATTCATAAAATATGAATATACATGCAAAAAATGCCGAATCAAAGCGGGGAAAACTTAAAAGGCTCATAAAAAAATAAAGGGACGAAGGGTTGGGCGGACTTAGAAGAATATCAGGCATAATATATAAAAGTGTCAATAATAATCCAAATCAACAACTAACAAATTTAATTAAAATAAAATATCATTTTGCTAATAATAAAGTATAAAATAACTTATAGATATCAATTCATATATTCTTAAACAAAAAAAAAGCCATTGCCCGAATCCCTAGACTTTTAACGACGAACAAAGGTGGAAATCTATATTTTATCCAAATATTGTTGAGGAATGAATTCACGAGAGGGTTGATCTTTAAAATAATAACCCCCCGCTTGGCGGCGCCGCTAAAAAATATTTCAAATGATATTTTTTAATTTTTTAAACATGTTAAATATCATTAAATGAATAATAAATTGCAGATAAGTAATTTAAATCATTTTTTATACTTTTTTAATAATTTTATTACTCGTTGAGGTATAAATATTGGTAAAAATAAAAATTAATCGCCATTAATTTTTTTTAGCGGCACCGCCACGAGGGGGGGTTATTATTCAAAAGATGATCCCACGAGAGATAAAAAATGTTAAAATGAAAGAAATATGTAATATAAATTGGTGATTGTGTTTGATGGGATATATTTTACCTACTCAATTTTTATTTAATTATATACCCCTCTAATATTAAAAATATAACAGCAATTTATTGCAAAATAATTCATGTATATTTTCAATTATCGTTGATATCATACAACTATTAAATTCTCGGTGTGAATTTCGTATTTAAGAAAGAATTTTATCATTTTTCCATTTTAAAATTACATGTTAATTTTCAATTAAAAAAAACTACACATGCGCACGGTTAGTGCAATTAGGCTAATTATAAAGACGAAAAGCCATTAATCGGAAAATAATGCTATTCTAACAAATGATATCTATTATCAAATTTTTCTAATATTTCATATTTTGGAACCGTTTAGTTTTTTTTATATAATACGCATGTTTAATTTTATATTTTTATCAAACAATATTTTTTGTTAAAAATATAATATCATGGAATAATCAGCTCGAATCAAAATATTTAGAGGGGGAAAATGAAAGAATTTTTAATTTTATTTTATGGTAGTTTGATTTATTATGACGTTGTAATGACTGTAAATCGTTATAAAAAGGCGGCATAATTGTCGGCTGCCATATAACAGTTATGAGGATTATCTGGTTATACTTTGTTTTCTTGATTACTTTTTCAATTTTTCAAAAGTATTGCGTGACCTTGCATATTTCGAATTCACTCAGCGAGTCAAACGGTGCTGGGATGACCTTGAATAGAAATGTCGGAAATGGTATACTTAATATTAATCTAAATCAGAATCTGAAGCACAAAGTCTGAGTTTACAAAATACCAACCCACAGCTATCGGATGAGCCAATTCTACTGAAAGATACTAGCATTTTCTCAATTGCAACATCGTGGATTATAGATCGTTTTCGGGGAAAAAAATAAACCAATACTTATTTATTTTTGTTGCGTTTAAATTTAAAATCCCAATGAAATTTTAGAAACTTTTATCGTTTGTGAGAAATATTGTGGATTAATTTCGAGAGCACATTCGGCATAATTGGTAATTTAATGCATTTCTCTTATTATATTGTCGATCAAATTTAATCCGATGTAATGTTAATTTTTAAAATATAATTTAAATTTTAAATAAATGATTACATGTGTGCTCAACGATACGATAGTACTCGCCCTCCATGTTTAAACATTCCCACATTATATTACTATTTTGTTTCTTATATTATTTATATTTTAAAATAAATTTTTACAAAATTTAGCTTAGTTCTTTGCGTTTTAGAAACACTAGTTGGTCTGCGCATACTCAAAAAAATGTAGAGCGGCAGGGTTCTATTCAACCTTTGATCCGAATGTTCTATCAACTGATTTTCTTTTTAATAAGAAAATAAACACAAATGATTTATATTTTTATTTCCATAACGTTTGATATCGTTCTATTGGGTTATTCAACCTTCGCTTTCCGCGCTATATTATTTCAATGTACATAAGTGTTATCAGGTTTCAAATTTTGTTTTCTCTCCTTACGTTTGATATATGTATTGCCGTATTTGTATACGCTTTCCACATGTTACATGCAATCGTCATTCAGGAAGGAATATGATTTATAAATAAGGATATTAAAACCCTTAACGGACGACTTAAAATAAGAACAATCAACTGTTTTTAAACGTCATCTTGTAAAATTATTCAAAAACAGAAAATTCAGCACTACATATCGATCAACGTTATATTTAAAAAAATAATGTTGTCGATTTCTACTACGGAACTGACGTGTTAAATTATTTGATCCAAAATTATAATTATTTGAGAAATATGAGTGAAAATAGAACAAATGTTAAATATGTGCATCATTAAATAAATGGCATGAATACACAATACGCATACCCTACCGCGACGCAAGCGCGAATTTATAAATTCATGAAAAATGATAGAAAGACTGTATTCCTTTCACTCCATATGAATTAAAAGGACCAAATTATTCGCATTTAATATAAACGCCAAAACACACCTAAAAGGCAATAGGAAAATAATATTTAAAAAATAGGATGGCAAAGCAAGTTTCGAGATTTTGTTTTAATTGATAAATCGCTACTTTCCACAAAATTGGCGTATAACTTTTAAAAATAATTAAAGATCGAAGCAAAGCCTTATGAATTTTTTGTTTCTACAAATTTCTCTTAATATTAGCTAGGAAAGGAACTGATCGAATTTTTAATGGGCATTATACTTTGCGCATGCAAATCGGCTGTTTTTCACGAATTAGTATTTTAGGCTGCAGTTTCAACTTAAAGATTTCATATTTTTAAAAAATGGATTTACAATATATATTTTGGAATATCTGATAAAAAGTTATGTGTTTAGGGCAGAATCTGGATGAAACAAATAATGCAGTCTGGGCATCTATTTTAGGAAGTTGTTTAATTTTTAAAGGCATTTATATACTGTTAAGAGTAAAATATGTTAAAGGATGGATAATGTGCTTAAACTCACAAATCAAAATAAATTGCAAGCGTTTTTTAAATGTAGTGTATGCTTACATTTTAAAATCGAAACATTGATAAAATTAAAATTGAAAATGATAAAATATTCATATTATAAAAAGACACGTCATTCTTTCCCTCTTTGTCGGAAAATATATCTTTATTTTGTTCGGCGTGCCATTTCGATTTGATTAATGTAAACATCGGCATTCGAGTTTGTTTTAAAATACTTTCAAGTTATATTTGATTTTCAATTTTATATTATTATTATATTTATAAAATTAGTCAGGTGGCAGGGGATAAAATTCATTTTCAGTATCTAAGTAAATGAAAATTGGTGTTAAAATATTGTTTGGATGCAATAAACACCCAATAATTTAATTATACCCTATTTTTTTCACCATACTATTCGAATATTTCTCTCTGCTATTTCACCTTCCGTTGGGATAACTTTTACTCCATTACCATGCTCGAATAAATTAAAAACATGCTTTCTACTGTTTCTTTAATCATATTCTATATTTTTGTACATCATTCAACGATGCAGGTATTTACCGCCACAACTAATATCGTTAAAATATATATTCCTGGCCCTATTTGAGGTTTGCCACAGAAATGATTAGGAAATAAAATATTTTAAAATTTAAACCTTTTACGACTTAAAAAAAGTAATTTTAACTAATTTTTTGCGTGATAAAATATAGATATACTTTTAATTACAAACATTGTTGACATTAACAAAAACCATCACATATTCTAAATTCGAACGTATAACTAAAAAAATATTTTTTGAATATAGAAATGAATCAATCTAAAATTTTTAATCCAAGAGGGAATGTTTTGATATCCGCATACGAGATGTGTAAATGTTACAAACAAAAAGAAATATTGACACCACAAGAAAATAGAGGCAAAGGGACTTGGGAATACATCTAAATTTGAGGAAAGATCAAACGAAGTATAAGAATCGGGGATTTGTCATGAAATTAATGTTTCTAATTCATCGTATACTTCTATTAATACATAAGTGGACAAAGCGTGATCCGCAGTTTTACGATCTGTGATTTTGATATTTCAAAGGAGAATGAGATCGATTGGAGGCGTTTTATTTTACTACGTCCATGAAAATATTTAAGAAAATAATATGAAAGTGAGCAAGGGGAAAAATATTGACATCGATTGATTTGTTGTGGTCAAATGAAAATGCAACCGAGGAAGAATAGTAAAGCAGCATGTGTGTTGGCAATTCAACAATAGCATGAAATAATTATGTCAGTTTCGTAGAATTCTTAACAAATAGATCTAAGGAAACTCTTATGAGGATAACACGAAGACATGTTCTACCAGGCACACATATCCGTTCAAATGATAACGAGTAATATCAAAAATTATTATCAGAAGATATTCAGGAGATTATTATTCATGACCAAAATTTGTTGAACCTTCTTCTAACAATAAAGTTATGCCCAAAATATTTAAAAATGTTTGGGGATTCTTAAACGAGGGGAAAGAGTTCAAAAGGAAAAAAATATAAACTACATAACTAAGAATATATTACCGTATTACTAGTTCTAATCCTTGTTACCGACTCCTTACAATGAACTTCGCATTTAATGCGAACTAAATATTCCTTACAGTAATGAATTTCTTAAACAAATTTTTATGGTTTTTAGTGTGTCATCTTTTTATATTCGTTGGTAATTTTATCGCATCTTTTTTAATTTACATGATATTATATTTAATGTTTAAAAATATTATATCTTTATTAATATATTTTTAATCGTTATTTTGAGGTGAATTTGGCAAAATAAAGTATTTTTATTATTATTACTTGATTAAATGAAGCTGTTGATAAAAATTGATATTTTTTTTTTTTATTTTGAGTATTTTTAAAAATTTAGTCTGTACGATAAATACCATCAAAACTTATAAATGGCTCGTAAATTAAAATAAATTCATTATAATTCAAAAATCATATTGAAACTGACTTAAAGGTATATTAGGACCTAACATAAATGAATTCAGAAAACTATATTATCCTGCCTTAAGAGTGAAAAATGTTCGCCGCACTACCTCCTGTACATTAGAATATGGTTGGTCAAACATCTATAAATAAATGTAAATATAAACATTATGCCTATTTATATATTGATAATATATCCTTTATAGTGTTAATGAAGCAATTAATATAAGTGAGAAAAATTTATCCACCTAAAATGTCCCAAGAATAAAGTTAATCTTAAAAAAAATAAGAAAATTATAGCTGATACAATAGTGAAAATTATCCATAACATGAAAAATTGTCTCCTCCCAAAATAATTTTTAAACATTGAGAAACTTCCAATTTCTACTCTCCGAAGTATTAACTGAACATTTGAGAAAGCTATCCGGTTAAAGTACAAGCAAATTGAGGTGTAACCCTAAAAAAATATCCCTCAAGAGATACTCAAACCTTTAAGACTACTTTAGCGCTGTAAGTCTATGCTTCACCTAAAGGGTTTCTCAACAATTATGAGAAAAAAGTTGTTTGGCCATGATCAGACAAAACTGGGCTAAATTAATATTATGTATAGAAGGGGGATCATAAGAAATAACTGCCCTATGCTTTGATGGTTGTTGGAGAAACACATTGAAAAATATATACGAATATCGCTGGAATGTAAGAAATAAATTGAATAAGTATATATTATAGAGTGCAATCAAGTTTTTGAAAATTATAAATTAAAAAATATCTACATATTCAATTAGATACGTAGGGCCATTAAATTAAACCGAAACCCTCGTAATATCAAAAAAAATCTTGAAAATATTCGAAATTAGAATAAAGGTGTAAATTGATATAAACGGCATTTGAAAATTAAAATAACAGATGTATTTTTTATATTATAATTTAGACCTTTTTTTGCGAGGACAAGAATAATAAATTATTTTATGCCACATTATGATGGGCATTTTCGTAAAATAGATATATTTATAAAGCATGTTTTCAAACCATGCCGCGACCAAAACGGACTCAATTAATATTTATTATTAATTCTTCAATTATAATTTTTAAAGCAAGTGAGATCCTATGTAAATGATAATTATCTTTTAATTATAAATATGAATTTTATTGTTAATATCAATACGTTAAAATAAAAATAAAACAAATTTGTTTAAAAATATACATTCATGATATATTCTGCTTATAAAAGTAACGATTGAATCTATAAATTTATAATATAATTTTATCCTAATTATTTCTATTACTTTCTCAAATTAAAAAATTTTATATTATAATTTCATACTGTAGTTAAAATTTTAGAAACCTCATTCCGTTATTTATAGGTTATGTTCCAATCCATAATGAATATGCTTTTATAAAATGACATACGATTTTTTGTTTATGAAACAACATAAGAATGTTTTTAAAATCCTGGAAACCTTAGATATGTATAAAGATTGAAAAACCTATTAATCTATAACAGGCTGGCCTGAGTATTTTTTCCGTTGTCAGTTACTTATTATTATATCTCGATCAACTTGTTTTGACAAATATATGCAATTATTTTAATCTGTAAAGACAGTTCAATTTTTTTAGG
Source organism: Henneguya salminicola (assembly GCA_009887335.1). Taxonomy (NCBI): domain Eukaryota; kingdom Metazoa; phylum Cnidaria; class Myxozoa; order Bivalvulida; family Myxobolidae; genus Henneguya; species Henneguya salminicola. Next base: position 9,809 of record SGJC01001558.1, read on the forward strand.
TTTAATTGCCCAGTACATATATGTTCCTTTTCTCGGTGTTTTTATTAAAATAATTTCGTTTTTTTATATTTATTATGCACATTACCTCGGGGTTGTTTAGTTATTTTAATTTCGTTTAGTTCTAGTTTAATGTTTGTTGGTGAAATAAAGTTCCTATTTTTTTTAGTTTTTTTGGACTGTAAATTCATTCAAAAGATCTTTTTATTAAAATTCCTATAAAAAATTCCAATTTCTAAACATAAGCTGTTGGCATTTAATAGGATGTGATATTTTTAAACCCCTTCATGATAATCCAAATTATTAAGTTTATTATTTAAAACCAATTCAATGTTTTTATTTATTTTTGAATATAATTTATAATTTGAGTACAATATTGAGTTTTTTTAATATATAGAATTTCCAAATTATTAGTTCAGAAAAAAATAAACCAATTTTGCTGTTGAATGGATATTCCGATCGAGTGGATTAAGGGTACTCAAAAAAAAACATAACCTCCTAGAGATATCTCTTAGAAAAATGCAAAAGTCGTATGAAAACCAATAATTTTTTAGATAAAGTTATTTCTGCTCCTACATACCAGACGCCTTTCTCAAGTCCAGAAAAAACAACATGATAAAAGATTATAGGGGAATTAAGATCTACAGCCTTATCCTCTACTCTGGCTCCTCGACATATAATTCCATAGACGACAAGAATATTGAGCCCAAATATTTCGGTTATACTTCCAGAATATAATATACCTATCCTTTCCCAAGAAGTACTGCCAATCGTATTATTCCCGATGAATTAAAAAAAATATTCAGAGGTGAACTATTAATGGTTGTCGATATTTTTTCCGAATCAGGAGAAGCAACGATTATAATAGCCTCCAGAAGAAATCTAAATAATATATCGCAAGGTAGTAATATATATTTTGATGCTACCTTTAAAACCGTCACTTAAATTTTTTCCCAGCGATTTACCGATATGCGACGAATTTTACAACTAATGTTTCACGTGTTTATATTTTAATGCAACGAAAAACAAAAGCAGCATCTGATACAGTTTGGAATAGAATTTTAAGAATTATCCATCTTAATTTTAATCATGCTATGGGTGATTTTGAGTTGGCGTCTATAAATTGGTTTAATCAACGAAACCCTCCCTGTAAACTGACTGGGTGTTT
>SGJC01001562.1:0-16738 GCA_009887335.1 Henneguya salminicola
CCAGTCCGACTACAACAACAAAATTAGTGTTTATATACCTAATTGATAAGAATAAATCTAGATTTATCAAACGAGCTAATAAATTTTTTAGAATTTATTGACCCAACCCTCAAGTGCATTTACAGGTCGATCTTGATAATTTAAAATTGATCCAGACTATCTCACATGACAAGACAAAAGCGGGACTATCTCCGTTTATCATGTGTAAGTAGGTACAATTATAAGTATCCTCAAGATGAATCAGAATGATTTTAGGAATTTAAAATCCTTTCTTTATAGACTATATGACATTAATATGGGATATGCGCAAGATATCTTGAATTTTAAGATAAGCTAAATTCTTGATTCATATTTTTTGAAGGATCAAGTTGCTTTCGCCAGGCGATACCTTTTTATTGCAGCTTCTCTTGAGAGAAAAGATCAATGGGGTGGTAGCATACTCCTGCTTATCTTTATAGTGGTGTTTACCTGGCACCCACATGGGCTGGGTGGAGCCATTTAGCCCCTCCCAAAGAGGCCTGCAGGTTTATACAAATCCAGTCCGAGACAAACAAAAAGGATGAAGTTACTTTCGAATATACCTTTGACGAATGAGGCAATGTTTTTAAATTTCAAACCATCTAAAGTGTCAAAAATATAAATAGCATTCTTTCAATATTACACTGAGGAATCATCAAATGAATCGTATAATACACAGCCATCTCAAAATCTATTACGATGATACTTTGTCCAAATTTTTTGATTGAATTTATTGCAGTAAATAGGGACATCTATGTGTTTAGTTTATTGAGAAATCACCATAACATCCAACAAAATAGTTTTATCGATTTTAGAGTGAAATTGAAAATAAAACCTGAAAAAAACTTCACTGAGAAGCCCGAACGTACAATTAACACAATAAGTGGTTTTCTATCATTCTTGGATCGCTTGCGCAGAATCATTATTGTTTACTCTGATTCATTTTTTGTTTCACTTCAATGGTTATTGGATTGCAATGCCCATGCACCAGAGAAGAGCAGGTTTAAACTCAGTTCGCGATAGTATATTGAATAGGCGAGGGCAGAACAGCAGTTTTGTTGCTCTATTTTATTCCTCACTTGGTTATCGTTGACGTTTGAATAGTCTGGACAAATTATTATGCTCCCTTGTGCTTAATTATTATTTTTCATAATGTATACACCATCTAGTTGAATAATATGTATTATGAAAATCCCGACCTTCCAATGTGTAACGTTAAAGGCCATTTTTATTGTAAAGTTATCTGTTATTAATCAATCGTTTTTGTTTATTTTTTACTTTGAAAATAGGATATTGAGGGACATAAAAATTCATATAATTAGTTTCATAAGACATCTCATTATTTTGTATGTTTATATTAAAATTAGCTCATACGTAGATATAAGTAACATAAATCAAATAAAAGAGCATTCAGTATTAAATTAAAATAATTTAAATTAGAAAAAGATTTTATCCATAAATTACTTGTAGTTTTGATTTTCAATCTAATGTCTTATAATATCCGAATACATCTGGGCATGATCAAGAACTATTCGTATCTTTATCATCTAGTTGTGGCCATATTTTTTTATTAAGAGAATTCTTAAAACATAGAAGGAGGAGTAAAAAAATGATCTTTTAAGGGGGGCCCGAAATTGACGATCCAACTTCCCCCTATCCTTTGGATTTTAGACATCATCAAATATATATGTTTAGGTTCATAATGAATTTTTAAAATTACGTATAGATTTAAATATGGGGAAGGGCAGAGGGTCAACTTTTTTTGTACTGTCTCTTGTAAGTACTTATGAGCCACCATTAGGCATAATAAAGGAACAAATCGCCCTAAAAGCTTATCGAATTTTTATTAAGATCAAAATCCAGACATCTCTAAAACTACCCTAGCTTCATCCTACCCCTCAAAAATTCTCTAGATGTCCATATGTAATCTCTACATCAGTGCCGATGGAAAAATTCAAAAGATTATAAAATCACACTGGCCAAGCATTAATACACTATTGGTTTTTTTGTACTCCGACTGGATGTGTAAAACCTTACTAGTCTCGTTTGAGAAGAGCTTCACGGTCCCCCATTCAGCCCCGATGCAGACGCCAGGTAGGCCCCACTACCAAGGTTCAGGAGTAGTGTGGAGTTCTCACACATAACTTTTTTTTCCCAAGAAACGCCATACCACAAGGACATTGGCTCATGGGGTAAACTCTTGACACCAATACACTATTGGTCACTTGACTAGTGACTATTAACTAAATTAGTAAAATAAATAATAGCTTTGGTTCTTCTTTTTAGTTATGGATTTAAAATTTTACATGAACGGCAGGCACCTCGTGCATATCCATAATGGTGTCAAAAAAAAAATTTCAAAATTATAAAATTCAGTGCTAATGTATACATGTAGTTAACTTGTATTTAGGGCGAACAGTATAGACGGGGGAATGATTGGGTTAACTATTAATGTTCCAGGCTGCCACTAAAACTTGTATCTTCTTATACCTGTAGTAGTGTAGCAAGTAAAATACTATTTAAGAATAATACGTCATTTTCAAATGAAATGGGAGCATTCAGCTTCATGGTACTGTTTACTGTTCGGCATTTGGCGAATGTTCCTAGGCCAGACAAAGATTATGTCACCCTCCTCTGCATTATTCTTATTAAGTGGTAATTTATTGCACAAGATTTAAGTTAAGTTTGAATCTATTTTTATTTATTCGCATTTAATAAATTATTTGGTACTTTCCTGTTATCGAGAGGACAAAATTAATTTTTGATCGCGGGAATTTTTTTATATATTTTTTTTAAATTAATTTTCAATTAATTGCTAAAATGAATTCTTGGGATTTGCCGAAGAAAGAAACAGAGGCCGGGGTATATTGCTAAACCAACGGATTTTCCGTAATGGGCATGTGATGAAATTGTATGTTTGCGGACAGTCATTTTGGCAATGCAATATCAAATCATGCAAGAAAAAGTCTGCGCTGCGTATTGGAACCTGGTTTGAGAATAGCAGGTTGCCATTTGTGACCGCGATTCGCTTTATATACGGAAGTGCGTATGAAACGACATCAATTAATTTTGTCCTCACGATAACAGGAAAGTACCAATTATTTTTTTATTTTGAGTTTTTATAATTTAATAAAATTCATATATCATTCAGAGGTTATGTTTAGTCGGATCTTCATGTAAAATTGTAGTAATCGAGATTGAAGCAAAAAGGATTTATAAAAAAACTCGCAAATAATTTTATATTCAATCAAAGTTTGTTTTATAATATTTAATTCAAAAAAAAAATATACAGCATTCATTTTATCTTCAATACGAACTGGTTATTTCATTTCTACTTCTCGCCTTCCTTTTATCTACAATTATTCATTTGATGTATGAATTTAGTCGAGAAGCTAAGAATATTTCAATGAGTCCAAAAAATAATAATGATTTTTTGAATTCGGTTTTGCCGAGATGTTTTCAGGAAGAATAATTAATTTTTGATTGGTGTTTCAATTATTGGCGACAACAGAGTAATCGACGAAATTGATCAAGGACTTTTGGATAAGAGAAAATATAATAGAAGATACATTGTACCTCAATAATGTATTTCTAGAGGTGTCGTGGCACAAAAATCTCAATTGATTATTGCGGCAATCTCACTGTAAATAAAAGCCAGAAGGAATTTTTAACCTAAAATATGACATTTGAAATCTACTAAAATTTAGCATTTAATAATCTGATGAAAAATGGAAGCTAAATTTAATCAGAAAACCTACAAAAAAATAAATCCTTGACTAAAACTATCTCGATTTGAAATCTGATGATTTCAGAGGGGAAATATAAACAGCAAGTAAAAATCTCAAACATTTAAAATTTAATTATTTGATATAATTTTATATTTTTATTAATTTATCTGTAAAGGATTTTGGTGGAACGGCTCAGCAACTACATTCTGGAACTAATCTGAAAAATAACCACCAGATTATTATGAAGGAGATGGAAAAATAATGGAATAACGAAATCCCCTCAATATCTTTTGATTTTTCAAATATATATTAGGGTTGATTTCATTTTGAACGGCGGGTAACCGATAAGGGAGACAAAAAAACCGATTAAGGCGTCTAATTACTGACACAGTATGTTTTGCTAGTTTCTTATTTAGTTGAGCCTTTGACACTGCATGCTTCAAATGATCAGGATCTGTTAAAAAAAATGGGATTGAGGATAAGAATAATAAAAATATAATTTAATTTTTAATTTTTTTAATTAAAATCTTAAAACATTATAACAAATATGTATATTTTCTAAATAGCTAGCATAAAATGAAAAAAAAATATGCGGAATAGCCGTTTGCGGAATATTCGCTGCACGAACTTATTGTATGCATTTCAATAAAAAATACTCAGAACAAGAGAAATTCAAAAAAATAAAAAATATTTTAAACCTTTATCGACCACTAAAATCCGAAATATTAGATTTCTCAAAACTTCATGTTTAAAAAACTATTTATACTTTTTTTTATATTTTTAATTGTCAATTCGAAATTGAGGTATCCGATTTATAATGATATTATAATCTTTATGCCCCTTGTAACATTTTTTGTCCGAAAATTTGGTTGTATATTAGGAACATTTTCTCATCACAATTTTTTATCACGGAAATTATTTAAATTAAATAATATTTTATATATAAATTAAAAAATGATTTTCGAGTTGAAAAAATGTCAACTTTTGAGAAAGAGTTTTACGATATTTAGTAAGAATGGCAGTAAAATGAAGTTGGCAACGATCGCCCAGTGTCGGCTACGTCAAGCATTCAGTTTTGATTAAAAAATTTATTTTGAGCTTTTATTCCTTTTACATAGTAATTTTTGTTTATTGCAAGAACCGAAACTATTTTTGGCAAAGATTCTGAAATAGAGTGCCACAAAACCTAGCAATATTACCAAACAAATGGAAACTTTATGTATATTCTGATTTTAAGGCGACGTTTAAAAAAAATATGTTGCGAACAGAGTCGAGAATTGAAAAATGTTTGGAACTACTAATTGAGGGCATGCTCTGTGAACTCGTAAACTCAAGGCTAGAAGATCAATGTTCTCTGCTCAATTCTTTTTTTTATAATTATTAAAATGCATTTTATATTACTTTAGTTGAAGATTTAAGCATATTATTATGAGGAATTATACACAATTGCAATGTAATTTTTTTACTATAATTTCGCATGCGCGTTGGCTTTTAGAATGTTTTGAAAACATTAAAATTTTAATATGATTTTTCGTAAATTTTATTTTTTTTCAAATAGGATGTTATTTTCTCTCAACAAAAATAATTTTCAATTTAATATTTAAGCGTAAAAGTTAAATTTAATCATTTCATGAAGTGCTCAAAATGCATTGTTCCATTTATTAACTCCATTTAATATAATTGTAAACTGTATCTTTTCACTTAAGAAATTATCGTTGGTGAAAGCTCGTTTCAAAATAATTCCTCGCTCGTTGTTGTGTGTTAAATAAAATCGGGTTTTATTATATTAAGTCATAAAAATAAATCTTGAGCTAAATCCTCTGTATTTATCTCAAAAATTAAGTATTTCCCATAATTAAAAAAAATCCGTTAGGGACGAAGCTATTTTTATTTGGACATTTTTAACCTTACTGGGGAATTAACCGAAAACAAATACGACTTCAAGCGAAAATTCTAAATTAATTTAAAACGTTTAAACAACTGAAACTTTAAAATCAGCCATAATCGACCAAATAATACCTGGAACTACTATGCATCAGGATAGCTCGGATGAATAAGGAGTTTTTCAAGCAATCCGCTATCAAGACGTGAAGTTATTTATAATGGAAATATTTTGAACTCTAATTATGTAGACATACACTCGCAAGGGCCAAAAAACATGAATTAAACTGGAGCAAGCGCACTGGCCTATTTTAACGAACGCTTAAATGATTACACTTTCAAACAAAAATTATTCGTTTAGTATCTTATATTCTAAATTAATTATAAATATTTACTGTATAAATAAGATTTCCTTTATTTTTGGTTCGAACATAGCCCCAAAAAATATGCGGGAAAATTGAAAATAAATTTAAAAATGAAATCATTGATTTTTCAAAATGGCATGTGTCAAGACTTATGATGAATTTTTCTATCATCGGAAGAGCGTTTCAAGTGGCACCGAGCATTATAAATGTGCAAATTTCATAAAAGAAAAATGCAAGGCAAGACTAATCATTAAATCTGGCGAACTCAACCCAACAGGGATTCACACTTGTAAGAAATCCGAAAAAACAAAAATACACGATGTGGAAAACGAAATAAATGAATATCGTGTTAATGCTTCAAAGGATTTGTTCAAATATCCACATCAAATATATCAAGCACTAATCCATTTCCTAATGAAAAATATAAAGCAATTAAAATCACATCAAGAAATCAAGTTTACAATAGAATAGGATATCTAAGAGGACAATCTACAGAGGCGCTATTGAAAATCGAAATTCAACCGCATAATTCCACAATCACCGGAAGACCTTTTCTGCAGCGCTCGTAGGCAGGGAACATCGACAGAAAATTTCAACGCTTTTTGATGTGGTCATTGGATGAAGGGTTGGCGATTTTGCGGATGGGAAGCGAACTATTTATCGATGCGACTTTTTTTGTGACTCCTCACCCATTTGTCAAGTTTCTGATTGTTAGGAGCTTTGACCTCTCCACAAATTTGTTTGTCCATTGTATTTGGGCATTAATGTCAAGAAGAAATGAATATTTGTATTGCGAGCTGCTTCACCCAATAATTGTTCAATTAAAATATGTGTGGTCTCCAAAAAGTGTGCTTATCGAGTTTAAGAAAGCGCTTTTAAATTCGGTCAAATATCAATTTCATAAATCAAAAATAATCGGATGCTATTTTCACATGCGACAAGCAATATTTCGAAGAATAAAAAAAGATGGAATTCCAGATGATAAAGCTCAAATTGCATTGAATATGTTGCGTGCATTGCCGAGTATTGAAGACGATCAAATAAATGAAAATTTGCAAGAGATTCAAAACTTTAAAGGCCTAACTCACCAAAACTGGCCTCAATTTTTGGAATATTTCAGCCGAATATGGCAAGAGAAATATCCGCCTAGTTTATGGAAAAATGAACGACAAACAGAAAACATCAACTCGCGCACAAACAATTGTCTGGAACGGTACAATCGCAGACTTGGAAGTAAATTTAAAAAGGCACATCCAAATATATTTGGGTTTATTGCCGCGATAAAATATGAAGAACATTATTTCTAGAATTTAACCACTGGAATAGGCTCTGGAAATATTCCTCATTCTGTTGAATTTGAAATAATTCCCCACCTCCCCAATTTGGGACTATTTTGGGGTCAGATTCAGTATTTCGACAAATAAAATGATGCAACACCTTTTTTGTTGTGTTTTTCCGCATTTGACCGCTTTGTATTTTTGGCATTCATTGTTTAAGGATGTAAAGCAACTAGAAAACATCAGTTCAACCTCAAGTGGAATCCATTTTTTATTAGTATTATAAAAATACTCTGTTAAAATACTGGATTCAGTTATTGCTGCATAAATTAAAAAAAATTATTGATTGAATCAGCTGTTTTTTTTGCAAACTATATTATAAATAAAACATCAAACATTTATTGCAAAAGGATATCTAGGTTATCTGTTAGGTTGGGACTTATATTAAGACATTAACTGGTATTTTGCAAGCCTTAATCCATCTATTCCCTTTTGGTAGACGTTTTCCTGAGGCATAAGTCGATTGGCCAATCCCAACGTATTTCGCCTAGAAACTATCCGGACTGCTTCACAACATCTTATAAAATTCTGTTGAAAGCAGGTGCATCTGTAGTCCTAAAACAACTCCTATGTGTCTGGTTTACAAACCCCACCTCCCCTCCCCATGGTTATTCTATCATCTGAATAGGTTGATCTTTAGAATAATAACCCCCCACTTGGCGGCGCCGCTACAAAATATTTCAAATGATATTTTTTAAGCATGCTACATATCATCAAATGAATAATAAATTTCAGATAAGTAATTTAAATCATTTTTTATACTTTTTAAATAATTTTATTACCTAATCTTCTCAAGATGATTTTTTGAATAAATTAATTATACTCAAAAATATATTTTCTCAAAATTATAATATGCATATTTTTAGTGACTTAGTGGAGCTATTGAAGGGATGAGAACCCAGGGGCTTATGTTTTGGATTAGGTAATTGGAGGAGGAGTAGTAAAGTCCTAAATATATATTATATAAATTTAACTCAAACAAAATGTTCAATTCTATATATTTTAGATTAAAATATAAGTACAAGAACGGGATTTCGATAACAGCTTAATTTTAAGACATTTTAACATTATAAATGTTCAGAGTCAAAAACAAGAACAATTATACCGAATGTTTCCGAAATAGACAATATAAATTATCGATAAAATTGTTTAACCGTCTCAATTTTTAATAATAGCAATAAGTAACCAGAGCCGCATGGTTAGTTTTTAATCTGTTTTAGTATGCGTTGTTATCTCGAGAGGATGTTAAACCAATTTTAATTCAAACACGCACGCGTGTTTGATTTTTGGTTGATCCCTTTTTAGTGTGGGCATAGGATGGAATTTAAAAATATAAATGATCCTTTACATAATAATTTTAAAAAAAAAAATTGTAAGTAACGGTATTAGTTGCATGTTTTGCAATCTGATTCCGATCAAACAGACTAAATTATTTGAAAATAATACGCTTTAATTATAGCATGCGCAATACAAAAATAAATTTCATGCTTCTGTTTAACTAAATGTATCGAAATTCACAAATAAATATTGTTGTAAAATTTATTTAAAATTAAATACGATCGGTTTAAGATTAAATATGATCACATTATATAAATCGAAAAAATTTAATGTCAACTGAAGTGTTTACATGCTGACATTGACCGAAATTTATGACGTTTTTAACTTGATATTCATTGTGGGATGATTAATTATTACATCTCATTTACTTAATCCCATAACATGTTCCACCGAATTTCAAAAGTCACATGATCGTTTATTTATGATCGGGTTGTAAATATTGTCCAATAAAAAGTGGTGAATGTATTTTAGAAAGCTTGTAAAATGCTGTTGTTTATTGATACATTTTTTGTTAGAATTGTTGAATTTGTTTAAAATAAAATCGGCTTAATAATTAAAGCTTTAGCCTTAGCGCATTATCAGAATAGCTTATTTAATTTGGTAAGCTTAAGGGAATATTTTGTTTACTGAAGAGTATAAAATACGCCAAAGCGGAATAAATAATTGAATAAACATAATTCTTTTGAATATACATTAAAATATTTCTTTGATACAAGTTATTAATTTAATTCCGATTGTTTTGTTTTTTTAAACATAAATAAAAATTATCTAAATTTAGATTTAAAAAATATTTTATTGTTCATGAATAAAAAAATCTGATTTGTTTTCTAAATTTTTTAATTAAATATTAGTTTTTTTTAAACATGTCGGTCCGTAAATTATCAGACAATAATCACATTTATGACCCTAATATGGCTCACCGCAATTGTTTGTGCACACCCTTAATTATCTGCGAATTTAGTACTAGTTGATTAATTCATTAATTGTTTGAAATTAGTATGTTTGAAGGTAGGCATTTATAAGCATTAGTATTTCAATATAATTAATTATTATTTATAATTTTTAATTATTTTAATCAACTAGAAAAATTACAAATAAAAGAATCAACAACCACACAAGATTCAGCACCTAAGGAGGCTGATGTTTCGCAAAAACAAGGAAGTAAAAAAGGACCAAACAGATTTTTTGCCTCTGTTCTTGAGAAGTTTAGGAGTTTGAGTGGTTCGAACAAAAAGAGCTCAAAAGATAAACAAAAAGATCAGACTTCCCAAAAAGTAATAAATTCAGTATTTTATTTAACTAGAAGGAATCTGTAGAACAATCCAGTGCATCCACACCACCCAAAGACAGCAAGGATAAGGTTGAACCCGAAAAGAAGGGGGAAGAAGCTGTCCCTGTCTCACCAATGAATCCAGTTGTTATTCCAGATGAGCCAGAAAACCCACCAGTGTCTGAGGAAAAGGAACTCCCCCAACAAGAAAAAACCTTGGATCAAAAGGCAGACACCTCCCAACAGATTAAACAAGGTATATACACATATTTTCATTATTCTAGATATTTCTGAACCTATCGAAAAGGAACAGGTGAGCCCCGTAGTTGAAGAATCTGAGACTGCGAAACACGAATCTGAGCCATCAACGCAAAAGTCTGAACCCTCAGAACAAGCATCTGAACTCACAAAACAAGAATCAATGGGTCTGATAAATATAATATAATCTCTAGATTCTTCAGAGAATAAGCAGCTGTCTGAATAAGATCATGGCATTATAATTTTTTAACTTCTACTATTAACGCTAAAATATCAATAAATTCCTCTCATTTTAAATATTTTTTCCCTCCTATTCAGAGCCATAACTTTTGTTCTCCCTAAATAACTAAGTCTTTTATGGCCTGTCATTTTTAATATGACCTTGGAGTTTGCTATGTTAATATTTCAGGCAGGAAAGGAGGATAAAAGGGTCGTTTGTAACATGCGTAGAGCTTTGGATGGATGAACGAAACGTCATTATTAGCGTTGACAATTTACCAACGACATTTAACGGTGAGGTGAAAATAAGTCTTTATTTTCGCAAACGATATTAGATTTCTAGCTTGTATGTTTTTCATCAAATCTCTGTCATAATAATTCACACTTTTCAAATGAATTAACTTTTTAAGTAATATTTAATGAAAGTATTAGTCAAACTAGAAAAAAGGATGTGAGTTGGGCAAAATTTATTACTTTGAAAAAAAAGGAATATCTTTATTTTTCAAGATTATTAACACCATCTAATTCTAAAATATGAGAAAATGGCGTATTAGAGTTTTCTAAAGTACGCATCTCAAATACATTCTTTAAAATTAATCAAAGAACAGCATGGTATAATGTCAAATATAAACAGGCGTGCGATAAGATAGAGAATTATCACCTCCTTAAACGAAGAATCGAATCCATTGCCATCACAAATATTTACAGAACGATTTTATCAGCAAAACTGAACCCCTTTGTCTCTTTAGCAGACTAGATTTATGATTTTTAAATGACAGAATCGATAAACAAATTGGCAGGCTTCTTTCATACTTTCCAATCAAGAACAAAATATGAAGAATAATAAGAACATCAATTATATGAATCACAAGAAGAATATAATTTTAACATAGGATAATAGCTGGTTTTATGACACGGATAATAAAAAATGGTGGAAAATTGTATGATTGTTTCGTACTAAAATAGTTTTTTATGATTCATAATTTTAACAGCCTTGTTGCCTTAAAAATAAATGGGATCATTTTTTTATTTTTACCACTATGTCGCTTAAAAGAAATTTGGTTGTATTGTGTTTCAAACGAAGGTATATTTGAACGTTTATTAACCTATAAATAGGCTATAGACCCGTTAAAATTTTTCGAATAATAAAAAAATAGGGAAAACATTTTGCATATTTCTAACCGCTTGAGTGCTAAGAATGGCCAATCAGAAAGAAAAGGACATTTAAAAATACTCCAACAAATAATTTAAAAGATCGTCCGCGCATTTCAATAAAAATACTAGAATTACAATATACTTCTTGAACGGGGATGGAATAAATATGGTGGAGGTAATGAGAAGAGAATATTATGTTTCTAATAAATTAAATTAAAATTAAAAAGGTGCTGGAAACTGGATTCCAAATTTATAAAAAATAAAGAAACAATTGTGTCTATACTAAACATACAATTGGGTAAACATGTCAAAGGTGGAATGGCGATGAAGGCATTGCTAAAAATCGAGTATCCGCTCTTCACGCTCTGAGAATTTATTGTGCTTGAGGCTACTATGAAGGGAATTAAGACAAAGAAAAAATTTAACTAAAAAACCAGGTCGTGTTTTTCAAAACGAGGTGTTATTTAGCGGTATTGAAAAGAATGAACATTTACACAAAAGTCAATGTTTAATATTTTTAGAAAAAATAATAATTTTTTAGGATTGGTTGTATTGATTGCCAATAATTCAATATAATGTTAAATAATAGCTCTACTTTTTAATTAATATGTTTTTTGATTTCTCGCAATTATCTGAAACATCTTGATTCCGGTTTTGCTCGAAAATTGATATTCTGCGGGGATGGTGGGGGGAATATATTGGCGTCAACAAAATTCACATACACATCTATATGTCGTATGAGAGAATTTACTGGTGGAAAATTATTATTCCAACGAGAGTGGAGTCTGAATATGAATGGGTCAGAAAGACTCATTCATGCTCCTTGCCAATGCTCTATAATCCCCATAATTCTCTGGCGGTTCTTTAAGGCCTGCATTAGTAGCCTTTATCGTGTCTTGTTCTCAAAAGAACCCGTCCTAAACCTTGCTTGTATTCCCTCGACCGTTTTTTTCCTCTGCAGACAAGAAGGGCATGCATATCTGGCAGAATGCTTCACGAAGAGATTGCTCTCATTTAAGATAATTAAGTTCAATCCTTATCTCTCTAGAATTTGAATATGCTGATATGTCGGCTTTAAAATACGAATTTACATAAAGTTTGGATTCTAACTTATTTTTCCCTTAAAACATTTTTCTGCGTGGAAAGCATCTTGAATTCGAATTGAGACAACGAAAAAATCCAATCATATTAGTAAAATTATACATTTAAGAATATTTCGAATCTCTGAGGTTGGTTAATAAATTAATTTCACAAAAAAATGCAAACAGACTATCAAAATATTAAAACATATTTAATTAGTATGAAATAATATGGCAGAAGTGAATTGCCTCCATATTATAAGATCATCAACGTCTCTGGAAAAATTAGAGGTTTTTATTCAATAGTCCTCTTAAAAAGTGCACTCATTTTTGTATTTTTAATACAGAATTGCAATATTTTTTAAACCAAATTCGAGAAATAAGAGGAAATGCCCTTAATATTACTTTAAAAACTTAGCATAAAAGAAATATAATTATTTCATGTGAATAAAGTGAAATTAAAAAAAAATATTTTAATATAATTTAAATATGTTTAAAATTTTGAATTTACAATTACGCTTCCGATAAGATTAGGTTAATTCTCAAAACACTTGGACCTATTGGTTGTACGACTTTCCATCGTAAAACACGATGTAGTGTCGTTCTACATTTTCTTCCAGGGGAATTAATAAGATTTTATTTATTTTATGTCTAAATATACCTTTAATATTTTTAACATATTTATAATATACAGTGTTATTCTGCCATATTACTTTTTTTTATGATAAACGACTCTCCTTGATATTTACGCATCACTATTTGCACCCATTTTTTTTACTTTTTAAATCAAACCTTCAACAATTTTTCATTTTATTGACTGTTTTTGAAAATATATTTACAGTTCGTAAAAAGTGAAAAGGAAAAAATATCCTTTTACAAAATGGGTTTTTATTTATAAAGAAAAGGGGGAATGGAAATAATATTTCTTTTTCAAGGCAATATCAGTTACATGAAGAATTGCAATGCAAGATGCCATACATATAATATAATAATATAAAAAAAATCTGCTATCAGACTTATGCCCGAATTCTATTCATATTTAAGAACAAAATTTCACAAGATTTTAAATTAGTTTCACGCAGAACTGTTCCCTATGATATTTTTTTACAATAGATATAACTGCCAAATTATAGTAAGCTGCTAAGGCAAGTCTATCAAGCGGTCCAACATGAAATAAATGTTTTAAATGGATAGGAAATAGAGTTTTACATTTGAACCTCCTACAATTAATAATTTCAGAAAACTTTAAATTAATTTTTATGTTATTTGATAATAATTCTGGAGGCAAAACTATTATATTTAATGGGCTAAGAAACATAAATACCTTAAGAAGTGGTACTTCGTAAAATTGGAACCGTATATAAAAATTGATACCCACGTTTTTTTCAATGTCTTTCTATTCGTGGTAGGATAGGCAATACGATCTTACCGTTCTTGCATGGATTTGTAAAAACAAGGAATAAGAAACTTATCAAGTTTCCTTAAAGGTAAACAGCATATTGGTCAGAAACAGCCAAACAAAAGGACAATAGAATTGGAAATTAACATAATCCAGGTGGCTCGCGTATTATTTCCGTTTACAATAAGAAAGGGAAGTTAATATCATACGTGCCAGTGCAGTTGAAAACGAATTCAGGGCTCCAATAAAATTTTGGAGTGATAAAAGCATGAATTTCATTCTTGCTTAAACTTAAAAGCAATTCTATGCCTTCCTTTTTTAAAACTAAATAATAAAGTTGTGGAGTTGAAAACTTGATTAAATCCCATATTTTAATTAAAAAATAAGGCATTCGGTTGTTTTAATTGATTAGTTCGAAAAAAATAGGATAGATTGTTGGGATCGCAATAATTTTCGAAAGCATTGTGGATTCTCGATAGAAATGGGGGATTAACATTTCTCAATTAAAAAAGAATGATCATGCTATCAATACTGCAACAAAGGAGAGCTAAGAAATAAAAATGAGCTTTACGCGTTTCCGCAACTCCCAGATCTTACCTCTATCCTAACATAAATGGATTTGACACTAGTATGAAAAAGGACCTACTCTCGTATGTTAAGGGTATCACAACGTATTACTTTGAGTAAACCACCCAAAATTTGACGTAGTCGATAGATGCTTTACTTTACATATCTCACTGGGAATGGTGCTACTAACTGCGTAATCCCGCCCTCAAAAGATACGATAGGTGACGAATATATATATTAAGAAAAGTCTCCTTTATCTTAATATAAAAGCGTAGGGAATTTAATTCATATCTAAAAAGCGTAAAGAAGCTTTATATTATCTCTAAAAGAAAAATTAGGAATGAATCTATTTTCCCTTAAAATCAAATTGCTCGAAAATAGATTTTGAAAGTATAAATATTTTTCTTTATTTAAACAAAATAAATTGTATGTAAATAAAAAAAAATTTTATAAATTGTTTAAGTTGAATAAAAATTAATTTTTATTATTTCAAAAAAAATGAGTTAAACATTAAATTAAATTAAAATTGGAATTTAAAATATTTTAAGATTTGTCTTAAAATAGATGACCAAATTAATATTAAAATACTCCACATGTAACGCAAACATTTTTAGGAGATATCAAATGTACGGCGATTTATGAAGGTCATTTTAATTAAGTTTACTTGACAATTAATAAAATAGCAAGTTATTTTGTGTTCATAATTTTAAATAAAAATTTGAAATTGGCAAACAGTCGTTAATTTAAATTATTTAAAAATAGAACCTTATTATATCTATGAATACCTTATAGATTTTATTTTCTGGCTGAATTTTGAACGATTTCTATAATATCAACATAAATAAACAAATAGGTTAGGAAAAAAGAGAAATTAAAATTATTCTAAAAATTCATGCATAAAAATGATCGATATTAAAACACTTACCAACTATGGATGTAGAATTATGCACACCAATATAAAAGTATCTAACTCTCTGCATTGTATATAAATCTATATTTCACCTATTTCTTTTTATTACATTCCGGCTTTATGTGGATTTTTTAATTAATTATAATCGAACAAAAAAAGATTCCTAAGATAAATTGTTGAAGAAAAAATATAACTGGGAAAACTCCAATTATTCTTTCCTCAAAAATTCCTATCACTAACAGATCCTATTGCGCCATAATATAGTGCGGTTTTGCTGTAGAGAATAAAAATATCTGCTATCTTGTATAAGTGGGTGTGCTTCACAAATATGGATATATCCCCCATAGATTGAATTATCTGGATGAGGCTTGACTCATTTGAACTGCTTTACTTGCTAAAAAAAAATAATCCGAGGATCGAAGAACCACGAGAAAAAAAAAGAGAACCATTTATTCCAACCTTCGCATATTAATATTTATTCTAATTATACAATATAATTAACTTAAGTGCATTAAAAATTCATCAAATTTTTTTAATAACTCAGTGTAATAATAAAATCCCTAATTTAAATCGTTCTATATTTGATCCGCATTCGATCACATACAATATACTAAGATATCAATTTAAAAATTAAAATTCCTCTTAAAATAAATTTTTCCAACTAATATTTATAAAAATAGTTCAATTTCAATCAACAGTTGTATTCAAACAAATTGTTGCAGTAAAATGTACTTATTCAGTTTCTAGATAGAATTGGATGAGACCCAGTTTAGAAAATTGATAACTGCCAATATCAGGGAGTATTCCCATTCTCCTTGGGTTGTGTGTCATTTTGATGGTACAAAATAAACAAAAACAAAACACTTACTAAAAACTTAAACATAACCTTAAATTAATATTTTTAGACATAATATTTTCCCGTGTTATGCTCTGGTATCAAGGTGAAAGTGTAAGCAACTGTAAAAACAACCACAATATTATCTGTTATTCATCTTCTATCGTTATTTAAAGATAACAAAAAAAACTGCCATTTATTTAATGTAATATAGGGCATTGGCCCCTGTAAAATATTTTTTGAAACGGTTTCGGGATTCCATACATCCCACTCCCACCTTCAAATGGGTGGGATTTTTTCTACAGTATTCTTGATATTGTCCTTTTATTGAATTTTTAAAGCCTAGTTGTGGAATCTGAAAATTTAAAAAAAGGCTGGG
>SGJC01001568.1:0-12951 GCA_009887335.1 Henneguya salminicola
TCGAAAGCTAAAGCCCAAATTTACGACAAGGTGTTAATATATGATAGCTTTCGGCGTTTTTTGAGCTACGACGTCCCTCGATATAACCTTACGTTACCGTGACCATTTAATACATTTTCATTCGGTTGCACTTGAGTATCCGACATCTGATAAAATATTTTTTTATAATACATCAATATATAATATTTGCACACATTTCCGACATATCTATCCTTGTTATGAAAGATGTCCGAGTGTGTTATGTAATTTACGCAATTTAATATTTTGTTATTCGTCCGTTTGATTAAAGATTATTTATATTTTGAGTGTCTATGATACATTACGTTGAATCAAAAATGACCATTTTATATCAAGCATTTATGCTCTTTTTAATTTTGTTTGAAAAATAAAATTCTCTAACTCTCCCCCTACCTTCACCAAAACGTTGCATGATTTTTGAATGACCTCTTATTAAATATATAGATGAATTGAAAAATTTTTCAGATATGTCATATTAAAGCACATATAAACAATCACAATAAAGTGATTATATCATAATTATTGATTTACCGAGCATTCCAAGATAATATTGATATAGTCAATCGTACGTAGAAAGACACATTTCAAAATTATAAAATTCTAAGCTATTGGTGAATGAAAGTCGATCAAAGTATAGTAAATAAAAAAAAAATTTATCAAAAAAATATTGAATTTTCAGATATTTATTTGTTTTAAGTAAAAGAATGTTATAAAGACGGGCGATTCTTTTGGCTTTAGCTTTTCTTCAACATTTTATTTTTTAAGAGGGTAAGCAAATTTAAAATCAATAGTTAAGTTATAATTCACTCACTCAATAGAATTTTTCAGCTTTCGTAAATATCTATGAAAGTTATCAACAAAATTCCATAATTTAATGGGAGTAAAACACTTTCTCGGCATTATTGAAAAATTTTTACATGAAGCAATTATAAAAATATTTACAAAAGTAATTGAGAGCTATCGACCGATTACTATGTTTGAATAAAAAATAATACACAGTTTCAATCATATTTTTTTTTTTTTGTACTCGGCCTGGATGTGTAAAACCTTACTGGTCTCTTTCGAGAGGGGCTTCACGGTCCCCCGGTCTGCCCATGCAGGCGCCAGGTTTGGCTCGAGTTTCAATCATATTTAACGTGATAAAAGATTTAAAAATTAATGATAGAGTAAAACGTCTCAAATTAGCTTTTTCCTGTACTAATATACAATATACTGCATTTCAAATTATCACTGAGCAGACGGCATTAAAGGTATGCATATTTCAAGGCCGGAGAAAACTCAAAAATTAAAAATAAACGTTAAGAGTCGTCTTCGCGCATTTAGTAACAGCGTTTCGCGAGAGATCAACTACGATAAAAAAACTGCCTGCTACGCCAAACTCTGAATAGCGTACTCAAAGTATTATTTAGGAATGCCTTTTATATGATTATAAGTGATTTCACCGAAGAGAACCGAAGTTATTTATGATAAGGTTGAGGTTAGATCCGTAAGGGATTGAATTTAATGAGGCTAGAAAAATTTGTGTTTCTGAGCCATTCTTTCAAATTTTACTGTATTTTTCATACCTCTCGGATCTAGATAAAAAGAAAACCTTTCATTTCAACACAGAGAGAGCAATCTTCGAAACGTTTCACAGCTACAATTTCAATAAAAATTTCTGTTGGTTTAAAAAAATTAATTGATTACAGATTTGGCGGAAAGAATAGGCGAAGTCTCTGAACATACATCTTCGATGTGTTTGAGGTTGTTACTTATACCTTGAACATAAAATATTAATTTATCGTTTATTTTTATTAATTGTGCGATAAATGTAAGATTTTTTTTTAAAAACCTAAGGATAAAAATTATCATTTAATTTGTCTACTCTTTTAACTAAACTAAGAATTAATATGGCTGTTATCAAGATCTATGGTCCTCAATCGAGTGATTTATTCCCCAATTAAAACAGAATCAATTTTAATGCTTATTTAGACGATCTCAAAATAGGCCTTTATTTGACGTTCGTCAGTTTGAAAATATAATATCTAAAGTGAATATAAGCTCCCGCCTATTAGCTTGAGCCTCCCTATTTAAAGCCACACACAATGGATTGAAACGAAATTATTTAAACCGGAAAGGATCAAATAAAGATAAATAAAAAAAGGTTCAAAAAGCTTGTAAAAAATATAATGTGGTAGTTTTCCAACAAACTTAAATATAATCTAATGATCCTAACAAACTACATTCTAGGGAGGTGGTTGAAATAATACAAAATGCAGAATTTTTGTTAACAGAGAATTTCAACAACATAAAACTAGAATTGTAAAAAAATTATTTTCTTTTCAGTTGATGTGTGTCGGGTTATAATTAATATTTTTTGACACATATTCTGCCTTTATTTAAAGACCATAGATAAACACACAGGAGAACTCGCTATTAGCGTTGAAATAGATGCGAGTCTATTTTTAATACTTAAATATAACAGGAGACATGGAAACAGATGTGTCTTAAGTGGAAAGAAAAGGAATATTCCAGCCAACGTGTTCACTGAGAATGATTTGGTTGATCGAACATGGCTTTCTATTATTCAGTAACATATTTCTCTAGGTACCGTAATAAATATGATTTTTCGAAGGCATACACATACCTTAATTAATATAGTTACGAACACAATATAATTAATCAATACAATTACTTAGTAACGCCTGATGACGATAATATCCATCCTCAAAATATATAGTGTGTATAGCGTCACGCTTGGAGAAAAGTATGGCCAAAAACTAAAAACTTAGACCTAAAAATTATTAAAAAGACTGGGTGTTTATATAAGGTAAAAAATGAGTTCTGAAGTTTAAGAAACCATGCTAGGGGATATAAAATATTATCTAAATTCAAATTTTTTTTATAGGTTTGAATTTATTAACAGTTTTTACTATCACGTAAGAATTTTTATTTTGCCATATCTTTTTTGTCGCTAATAATTATTTATTGTAAAAAGATCAAATATTTTTATGAGTGTTGCGTTATAATTGTATGAAAAATAGAATAACGTAAAATATATTAACCGTATGTTTTAATTGGACAGCGCGGTGTTCTTCAAAATTTTAGTAATGTCATTTAAATAAATCATATGTTATTTTTAACGCAACTTTTTCCCTATCTTGATTCTTTTTATGTTAGCATTATTTAAATCGCATTACTGTGCTTACTAATACTAATGTTTTTTCATGCTATAATATGAAATCAAAGGATGTGATATTTTTTTCCAAAAATTAGTCCTTATGATAATTTTATCTGCCACCCTATATTTTTAGTTGTTCATTGGTATCTTTTTTCAATTCATAAAGTCAATTTGATATATTTTGTATTGGATTAGCAATTTTATCGAGTTTAATCAAGTCACTTTTCTCTTTCTACAACTAGATGATGATAGACACTCCTGACATTGTAGAATACTACCTTCAAACGAGTGCATACCATTATCCTTCTTTAGGGTATTCTTAGCATATTATTTGTCATATGCGCTTTGCCTTCATAAAATATTCTCAAGCAGTAAATATTGCAGAGCTACAGTTGGAAATTAATAGTCGGGAGAGAAATATCAAGGTTGTTATACTATTGAAAATCTCTCGCGGTTTGTCCTATCTCAAGGGTAATGTTTAGATGTAGTGGTTAGGGAATGACTAATAAAAACTACCGCTAATGTCTTAGCAAGGGTGTTTTATAAGTAAATCTTTAAAATATTTAAATGAGAAAAAAGGCTAGAGAATACCTCACTGCGAAATTTTTTTATATTTTCACTAAAAGGAGATACAATTCGTTCAGAATTGTTGAGGTAACAGTTAAATTTAATCCTTTAAAAAACTTTTATATAAATGGCTTTTAGTTAGCAACCTTTTTCATTCGATAAAAGGAATCCGCCTTCTGTACTTAGAATTCGTGAGTGTGAAAATAATGGGGGTTTAAGGATAAAATATATCACTGAACGGTTATGAGACATTGAACATAACCGATATAAAAGAATAATCATAACTTGGACTGAGCCAAATATGATATGAATGACTCAACAATTCATGATCGAGCTTATTACACATAAAACGATGTACCAGATTATAATGTATAAATTGTTGAGAAATGGTAAAGAAAACGCCAAAAATATTTATGAGCTTGATTTCAATGACACCATGACAACTATAAATTGTTATTAATTACACTATTAATTTTATATATAACTGTTAATTCTATTGATTCACTGTAGCATATTCAATCATATATATGGGCGTTTTCTAAATATAAAACATGTTCGAGATCTATAATTTATGCTGGCCTCGAGACGCTTTATAGTATTTTCTAGGACATTTTAATAAAATAATAGGAATAATAAGACAATTTTTCTTGACCGACATCGATTTAGGTTAAAACTGTTCTTAGTAGCTTTTATCGCGTATAGGTCAAGTCAGTTACAAGTTTATTTTATAGTTTAAGGGTAATAAATTTTTGTTAAAGCAAAGAAAGGAATTAAATTGGGTTTACTACTAGGGCCCTTTGTCACGAAGTAAAGTTTTTAATATCAATTAATATTTTATTTTAAATATATTCTGAATATCTCAAGTTGATAAAATATTTAGCCCAAATTAACCTATAAGTAAAATCTATAGGTCTGGATCTTTTATTGGGAACTGTACGTTTTTTTAACTCTCTGCGTGGTTCTTCTATATTTTGTTTATTTAATTACCTATTGTCAAGATTTATAAAATTTTGGATATTTTTCCCCACTAATTTGAGGAGTGGTAACCATATGAATATTTTCTGTTATAGGCGACCCAAAGATAATAAATAATAATGGAATTTATTGGTTTATTTTTGTGTATTACCGAATGGAAGGTGCTCCTAGATCTATTAGTACAAAACCTATAAATTGGTTCAAATGCATTTTTTCTTCCTTTCGATGAAAAAAAATACCCAGCCTGACCTCGATTTTCTCTTAACTTTCTATTTAATTCCTAGCCTCCAATATTTTAATCTAGGGCTGAAAGATACCACGTCATAATATCCTAGTAATTACTTAAACATCATACAGCCCCTCATAAAATATTATAGTTCTCTTATACATTTTAATCAACAAGTATTTCAATGGTAATTCGAGAACAAGTGTATTTTCTTGGCCATCAACAAATAATAAATATATCCTGTTTGAATAAAAATCGTAAATTTTGCAACCCTATACATTTGGTAAGACTGAACTTTGATTTGCCAATATTGCAATAATAAACAATGTTTAGATTTAAAAGGATGTCAATAGAAGAAAGGGGTATATAAATACATAGACAATACTAAAAGTTGTCTCTTCTGAAATAATCGCAATAAAAATATAGAATAAAGAGAGCTCTAATATTAGGATATTAATTACAACTGTATATAAAAAAGATTCTTAAGGGCTGATTCGTATGTCTAATGCATCTTATATTACAATATAGACAGGTCTCAGACTTTGAAAACACGGAATTTATGTAAAATTAAATTTACATCTGTTTCTGTTTGTACTAAAGAATAAAAAGGTAGAATTATAAGGTGACATGATATAAAAACAAAAAAAATGCACCTAAAGTTACTAAGATTGAATGTGGAAAAAAAAACCGTATATTTAAACGATTTTTAATTTTGATGTTATACAATTAGTACTTTGATCTGTTAAAAGATCACATAAATATTAAAAAAGGCCCACGTTTAACAATGGTAAATTGTTAAAGATAACGTCATTTATACCCCAATTGTTAATTTTCAAAAATGAGAAGTCGGGTCATTCTAAGGCTCTTTTTTTTCGAAAGTGCAAGAAAAGCTAAAAAAATTGTTGTCTAAACGTAAAAAGAGGCAAAGACGGTAATAAAAATTAATTAAAAAGTAAATTTGGGTAAGATTATTTTGGGCTAAAATTAAGCATATTTTATCAATTCATGAGTTTACATTTTAAGTAATAACTGAGCCAGTAATATGTAAGTATTTTACTCTTTTTTGCACAATCTGCTAGTAAAAGAAACTTGTTTAACATTATGGTCTTTATGTCAAAGTTATTCTTTTATAAATTTTAATTGAAAAATAATTCAGAATATTATTTGAAAATATATTTTGTTAGTGTAAATATTTTAGGTAAAATCATGTGATTATTTCAGAATATATAATATGTAGAATTTATATAAGTCTGTAAGAGTTGAGGTATATTAGTTATGGATCTTCTCGTTATAAAAAAAATTCGACGTCAACCCCCCCAAATTAATATCAATTTGATAAATTATTATTAATATTGAGTGCACAGACTAAGGTTTAGAACGGTTTTATCCTTATATTATGTTAGGGTACCATTCCGAGTTAAGGGCAATGATCGATTTTATAAAAATCCGGGATGTCAAGAAAAAAAATTATGAAAACCAAATCTATAATTTTCGAACACTCTAAAAGCCGATACTTTGGAGAGAGGGTACATATAGAAATTCGAAAAATTTAATTGTATTCCAACTACGGATAGACAAACGTAACGTTCAAGTACACTAATCGATTGAACGTGCGAGATCCAACCTCCTCTATGAGGTATTCGTTTTTTTTACAAAAAAAAACCATAATATATTAACACCCATCAAATCGAGACATAGAAATCTATAAGGTTTATTTATGTATTCTTCGCAATTATATCCCAAATCGACGTCTACCTAAGCATAAATTTAATCTATCCGCTTCTAATCTCTCTTTTTAGAGAATCTGAACGAGCCCAAAAAAATAAAAAGCCAAGCTCGAAAATCTGATTCTGACACTAATCGTTTGTTAGAGCCTAACAGGAAGACAGACTTGTACAAAAAGTATACACTCTGAGATAACTGGGTGTCTCCTAATTTCTTCACAAAGGAATGCCAAGTGAAAACAATCTATCATTGATGCCCCTGATAAGGCTACAACGATTCAGAGCCGAACTTTTAAGCCCATAAATCTAAGTTTAATATACATTATTTGTGTTCATTTTATAAAAATTTAGTCTCTATTATAATTGAATTAAAACCGTCGAACCTGGGATAACCTGCTCTTGTCGATACAGAAGCCTGTTCGAGTATTGCCAGCTTTGACACGGCTTTACAATTTTATAAAGAAAAAGAACACTAATCATTTATAAAACGGCTAGGCAAACACATAAACTCATATGGATCAACAAAAATCTCCCTTTAAGGTAAATGATACACTTAATATTCTTCGTTCTAAAAAAACATCTTTAGAAATTGATGGAATCGATTTCATCGAAAAAAATATAATTTTAATCTAATAAGCATGCATATCTTACTATCCTATAACAACGAAAGGATCTCCTTTAATCATCGACCAAAAATATAAACTGGAAAAATTTTAGCGAGTCTTGTCAAATGGAAGAATCTTTTGGCAAAATCCTCATGCTAAAACAAGCAAACTAACATCCACAAAGGACTTAATAAACACCGGAGAACTGTAATCGTTACGATGGAGTGTATACAGACTTTCACGATTATACAATGATATTCCTCTCTGAAGAAAGAATGATAAACGAAATGTTAAAAAGCAAAGTTAAATTCCCTGTGCTAACCTTTGCTTTGCGTTTATTACTCATGTTCTGGAAGAAGACGTATAAAACACACCTTGAATAGATTTTAGGAAACTAAATAAAGTAACATAGATTGACACCTAACCGTGAATTATATTTTATAATCTTACCTACAATTTAGCAAGAGAAAATTTTTTTTTCTTAATAATCTAAAAAATGGCTATGGGGCAAGCCAAATAAATTAAGAAGTAAAATAAATACCGCAGTTTCCCGAAAACCACAAAAAGGAAGTTACATATTTAACGTCCTATTCTTTGGATCATCTAAAACTTCAGCCATCTTCCAGAGATTAATGGGCAAAATAAAACCAAATTCTACATTTACAGAGACTCACCTTTCTGATTTTACTTAAAATCTAAAATATTTTTTTCCTACTATATCTGCACCGAGAAAATAATTTCAAGCAGTGCCATAGCCAGTCTAAAATTAAAAATTTAAAAAAAAGTATTTTTGTTCCAAATCTCAAATACTTCATTTTGGGTTTTCCATTTATATTTTGGAATCCACCCAGAACTATAAAAAAATTAAATTAGTTGTCAGTTGGAAAGCACAAAAAGAGGTAACGGAATTGCAATTATTAAAAAAACTTTATAAACCACTTAGCTCACGCTTGAAATTCTTTCTTCGAACCTTTCCTGAAAAATATCGAATGCGAATGGACACGCTTGCAATCCTACGACTTTCTAAACCCAAAAAGTGAAAAAACAAACATAACACAATTGCTCTTCCTGGACTCGAAATTCCCAATTCAAACTTTTGGCTAACGCCTCAGACAAAGCAATGGGGGATTTTATCCAAAGAAGTAAATGGCATTAGTAAATCAATTACATTCTTTGTTCCTGAACTAAACTCGACATAAAAACGATATTCAAATTTCGAAAAATAATATTTTGTTATAATTTCTACACAAGAACGTTCTAACACTAAATTATTGACGATAAAATTCAATAGACACACTATGATCCCAGCTATATAATATTTTACAACCTATAAAAGATATTTACTAACCAAGAGCCCGATCGATCATTGTAGTAGAAAAATATTTACACAAAATATATTATGTTCTGGACCAAACCAATTCGAAAGCAGAGGCTCTATCGCGTTTTCTAACAAAAATGACCTTTTTTATTCCTTTAAAATCCTAACTAAGCTGATGATATATCATGACATCGCGCATCAGACATATAATAATAATAAAAAAGGTATAAAATTCAAACCAGTATTAATATATTTATAGGTCATTGATGGCATTCATTTTAAATTCTCGACAAATATAAATATGGTGGACCGGGCCAAATTCTGCCAAATCTATTCGAATCGGCTCCCATTTAAACTGTTTCTCTTCGTGAAGAGTTAAAACTGTAAATCTCCGCGTAGATTCTTGCTCTGGTCCTCAATGGAATATGACGTAACCTTTTGGATTTAACAGTGCAGATAATGTTTTGTCAACCAATCTAAAAACTTCTCAACAATATGTTTCCTCAAGCCTATTCCCTCAAACAAAAAATTGAACTTTCTTAAAAGGAATTTTACAAACGACAATTTATGCAAATAAATACATTATCATATTCATTAATACTTTACGAAAGAGGTCGAGGCGTAAGCCTTATCAAACAAAAAAAAAGCTAGTCCAGCAGGTGAAGCTCTGATAAATATGCAATTTTAAAAGCCTGGTTTGTTTAAATACTTTGTATCTAAAAATGTGCTGGATTTGAATCCGAAATACTTAATTCCTTTAGCAATATATTTTCAATTTCAAAATCGAGATAAACTTTCTACCATCCATCCATCAGGAAAAGGAATGGTTGAAAGATCTAATAAGTATATTAAAGAATCCATTCGCCACCGCGTGAATGCTAATAAAAAGGACTAGGGTCGTCTCCTAGCCCGTGTATTATCACTATTATCTAAACAAAAACTCTTCAACGGGTTACACCTGAACACAACTATGGTATGTAAAAAATCTTACGACTCTCTTTCAGATCTAAATAAATTTTAGCTATATCAGAATTCCTGGATTAACTAAATAAAGATCTTAACGTTCTATTATTCAGAGTCGACAATAATAATCTTTCAATCTTTTATCCACCAAGCCACGCAACATAACCTCGAAGCAATTTCCTTCTTCTTTGCTTCAACTTATCTGATAAGGCCTAAAAATCAAAGAAACTAAGTTAAGCCGCTCTTCTACAGTTCTTTTCAAAATGATAAAAAGAAAAAGCCTAAAATATACAACATTGACTACCCTCTCTTGATATCCATTTATAATTTACGACCTCTTTATCCATAAATACCAACAAACCTTTAGTAAAAACAATGCGATACATAATAAGTCGATAATTCTTTAAAAAAGGTGACTATTATATTACTTATCGCCTCACTCTGAAAGAATCCGTGAAGTTTAGTTACTCTTCGCATCGTTACAAATACCAAGCAACATAACTTTTTTTGAATAATTTTATATAAAAATAAAAGAAAATAATATTAAATTCTTAACAAAAAGACTAATGTTATTAAAGAAATGTTAGGCGGTTAAAAATTTTCTAAGCAATGAGTCATAAATATAAAGCCTACAAAAGATTTCTCACAATTTTGTTTTTATGAAATATAAGAGAATTCCTTATTTAATGATAAATATTAGTAAATAAAATATAAATAGTCGATTTTTAAATTATGTACCTAAAAATAGTTAATCGAGAGCGTGGACCTTTGGAAGAGTAATAAAATATATTAATGCCTTTACTAAACGGAATAATATATATTTAATGAACTCTATATTAAAATTAAAAGAATTAATATTATAGGTTAATCCATTTCTAATTTTATAAAAAGGCTTCAAACTCAGAATCGGATCATATTTTCTTATATTTTCAAATGATATATAAGTTTCATATCTAAAATTAACTATATTTTATGTGTGGTTAAGATAATATAACATGTATCCTACTTCAAGAAAATTAAGTTTTTAAATTCATTTTATGATTAGGCGTAACTGATATGGCGTGTCATAAATATTAAATATTTATCTTTTACAAATCTTTAATTATCCATTGTGAGTAAATAATATCATATGATATGTCATAAATATATATCAATTATAAATATTTACTGAAGGAGAACATTTAAGTAAGTGTTATTTATACTTGGCGAGTTTTAGACCGATTCAATTCTATTATCTGTTATGCAGATGCTTTTTTACAAAATGGCATTATTTCTGTTGGTTTGCCAATGTTTAGATCCTCAAATACCCAAAATAAAAATAGTATTTATTTTAAATGATTTTTATTTTTTATTTTCAATTTTAGTGTATCATATGAATTTATCAGATTCACTATTAAACCTTTTTTTTTAATCGCTAAATCATATAAGAGTTGCTCACTAGATTCTGACATCAAATTATTGATCGTGCGCAATATAAGGGAATATTTTTGAGGTTTTTTGATGTGTATTTTATTCTAAACTAATAGGCTCAATATTTAAAAGCCCAAAAATTCGCTTCTTTTAATGAATCAATTATAAGTATTAAAGACAAATCGCCACAACCAGGGATGACCCTCATTGTTGACTTTTGTTGCGATTATAGAGTAGATTTCTCCTTTGTCTGTAATAATCCATATTTGTTACATTAGGATACTGTAATTTTTTTACAGCATTACAAAATATATTTAATTATTAATATATTTTAACATAAATTAAATTTGCTATAAATTCCTAATCTATGTAGCTTTTGTTCATCAACAATAATATTAAAAGCTTTCAACCAAGAGAAAGAATGTGAAAGATGCCTTTTTCGATCTTTGATTTTATTTCTTACACGAATATTAAATCTTTTTAAGCTTCAAATGTGGCATCGTTTGTAATTAACGTAACGCTTTAGGGGAAGGATGGCAAAGGGTGTTCAAAATATGTTAATTTGGCAATTACGAAAATTTAAAAATCCCCTAAGTTATAGCCCAATGCTAAATCCGTTTGAAGAAACTTTTATCTTAATTAAGAAACGTGTAAGCTGGAACCAATAACCAAAGATAGAACAAATCTTGAGAAAAATGAGACATAAACTCTCGGAAGTACATCAGAGGTATTCATCCATTTGTGTTTCGTTCTAATTATTTACCATATCTGTATTTGACGGAACTATCCATAAATATAGAGTAAATATTTATTGCTAGTAGCTTAGTTTAAAGCATTAATAGTTCATAAATATTCAGGTCCAATTGTAAAAAAGTTATTGTTCTTTTGTATATTATTGATGGAGGATATAAACATAAAAATAATAAATGATACAAAATCGACGAAAAATTCGGCATTTGAGCAGAAAATAACATAATCGAATTTATTGTGATCTTGATCAAAATAAATTTCAACCGATAGAATTTCATTAAGTTGAAATGAAATTTTCAGTGATTAAGGCGTGTTTTATAGTTTTTTATATTCAGTGAAAGAATATATATTCATAAATACCCTATTACAATCATTTTCTGTAGTTTTTCGATAAAAAAATTAGGTTTTCTTTTATCCGATTTATTCTATTTTTTTCCACATTAAAATCAAAACTTGCCACCAAATTATCAATATTTAACTGAAAAACACAATTATTACGGTTATGCACGCGCGGTTTTATAGTTACAATTAAAGGAATTGTTGATAAATTTGTTGGCTTAAAAGCTACAACATCGGTATTTCATGTTAATGTGTCGTATATGACTATTATAAGTAGTAGTGTGTCACAGAATCCTTGATAAAATCCTATAATAATAATATGGGAGGGGACTATAAATATTTTATATTTTGAATGTTAGGTCGACTTAATCTAGTTTAATGTCGTAAATATGAATAAATTATTTTATAAAGCGATAAAAATGTTTTCTAGGCGTTCGGCTTATAATGTATATCCTGGACTATCAATATCACTTTTCAAAATAATCACATGAATTCTACGGAATAAAACTACTGAGCGTTTTGCCTTTACTCATTCTGGAGGGGCATCTCGCAAGCTTGGAAGTTAGGCATCGGTTAAACAAACATAATATTTATGCGCATTGAATATTTGGTAGCCCTGATATTAATTTAAATTTATTAAATTTTTATCTATTATAACAAATCGATAAAAAAATTAAAAATGCTCGCATGTAAAACTCATCGAGAAAGAAGCTGGTTGCAATTTATAAAATGGCTTGACTTTTAATATTTCTCTTTTTTGAAATCTTTATTTACTAATTCTAAGCTGCAATAATAAATAATTTTTCATTTAATTGGGTCAAATTAAAGAAAACTTCTAAAGCAATGTTGTCGTGCAATGTTTAATAGTATGATGTAATCATATTTGCTACAATTTA